>JAMKQA010002210.1:0-34748 GCA_024699735.1 Posidonia australis | reverse complement strand
CTGGGTTAAAAATTAATTTCCTTAAATCATCATTGACTAGTGTGGGGGTTTCCCAAGAAGATCTATTGTCTTCCTGTGACATTATGGGATGTGTAAAGACTGATCTTCCCATCACTTACTTAGGCCTGCCTTTACATTATAAAAAAGCAAATTGTAATAGTTGGGCTCCTGTGATTGAGAAAGTCACCAACAAGCTTTCATCCTGGAAGGCCAGACAGTTGTCTTTAGGGGGCAGATTAGTATTGGTCAATGCGGTTTTATCAGCAATACCTACATACTTTATGTCTGTGCTGCACATGCCCTTGAAGATAGAGAAAAAATTGGATAGTTTAAGAAGTAACTTTCTGTGGAACTCCATTTCTCCTACAAAGAATGGAATGCATCTAATCAGATGGTCCAATATCTGTAGGAGTAAGATAGAAAATGGTTGGGGGATTAAAAATTTGAGGAGTTTTTGTGTAGCTCTAAAAAGTAAGTTAAGTTGGCAATTTTTTTCAATTAATAGCAACCCAGTATGGAAATCTATTGTTCGGGCTAAGTATTTACATAGGAGCACTGGGGCTATTTTGAATACTACCTCTTCCACCTGTTCACCCTTATGGAGGCATATCAAAAAAGGGTTTAACTTTTTCAATTGCTTTTCTAATGTCACTGTGGGCAATGGTTCCAATACTATCTTCTGGAGACATAAATGGCACAATGGAAGTCCTCTGAGTATACTGTTCCCTGAACTCTATAGTATTGCTAGATTTAAAAAGGCTTCTCTTAGAAGAACCTTGCAGTTATTCAATACAAATTTCAACAGATTATTCTATTCAGTTCACTGTGATGCCATTAATTCCAATGTGCTTCAATTGCAATTGGAGGTTTTTGTTAGTATTTTGCAGTCTTTAACTTTGGATACAAGAGAGGGTGAATTCTTTTGGATTCCCTCAAATAATAATACCTTCACAGTGAAAGCTGCTTTTAATCTTATAAATGATGGGGGCCTACGTAATGTTTTTTTTAAAAGCATTTGGAGGAGTCACTTACCCCTAAAGGTCAAGCTATTTGCATGGTTAGTGATTCAAAATAGGAATTTAACAAAAGAAAACTTACTGAAAAGAGCTTGGACTGGTTCCCCACTATGTATTTTCTGTTCTGTTAGCATTGAAAGTAATACGCATTTGTTTCTCAATTGTTCTTTTGCAAGGGAGATTTGGGGGTTCTTCTTGAACTCACAGCTTCACCCTGGATTTTTATCTGTTGGAGACTTATTTTTATCCACCCCTAATCTTAAGCATTACCTGTCCTTCCATGGGTGGACTTTGCTTCTCCAGATCATTCTCTGGTTGATTTGGAGAGAAAGAAACTGTAGGATCTTTCGCAATACATATAAGTCAGGTTTTTTGGTTATTAATGATATTATGTGTCTGATGAAATTTTGGGTGGTAAACCTTGTATCAGGTTTTGAGAAGGATGACATGCTACAGTTTGTCTCTGCAATGGGCTCGCATTCTGAGGAGCCTCTTGTTGCACCTTCTATCCCTTCCTTTCTCGGCCCATCTGGAGAGGAAACTCAGGATGCCATGCATGAATGATGAAGGCAGCCCATATATGACAAAAAGAAAAACAGAGATTTTTTGATGTATTACTCTTTCGTCACATTTTTGTCATTAAACTGATGATACAATATGGTTTTTTTGGCTGAATAGCCTATGGGTTTGTAATATTACTTAACAATATGTTTCTTATCTGGCATTTGAGCCAAAGAAATAATACCTATCTATCTCAACCGTTAACAAAAAACTGTGTGTAGTGTCGCTACTACCATGATGATTCAATCTATTTATACTACCTTAAAAAGCAATAGTTTTATGGTTTAAGACCTTTAAAGAATGCCACATGATTTGAAAGTATATTAAGAACATAAGACACGACATGATATTTGACTCTTTTTCTATTTATATCAAATCAAAAGATACTATGTGATGAGTTTTATGGTCATTTTATTGCTACATAATTTATAAAGATTTATTTAATCTTAAAGCAATTAACTGTGTTAATGTACCAAGCATAAAAGAAACTATAACTTAAACTTTTATAACATTTGGTTTTCTATAAGAAATTATCTCTTATTTTTATTTACTTCAAGCTAAATAATATTTATTTACATTTAGTTTTATTTTCACTTTCATTTTTTCTATCTATATTTACTACTTTAAAAAATGAACAAAGTGGGATTTTTAGTTCTTTGAAATATTACTAGACGACATGACAACTCTTTCTAAAAGTATTCATTTGACTTTACATACGTTTATTTCTTAATAGAAGTTGACAAATGACATATATGTGGTTTTCGGTATGTTTTTAAAATTATAAACATTGCATGACAAAGAAGATAAAATATTTATTTAATTAAGCCAACTAATTTATTGTAAGCTACTTAATGTAATTAAGTATTGACATAGTTATTCTTAAAATCTCATAATTATTATTAATCTAAATACCTAAGTATATATCTATACTCTGCTAAGAAGGGAATGAAAGTGTTTTTAATACATGGTAATATTTTCTCATTTAAAAATAATAATAAAAAGTTTTTTAATTTATAATGTTAAGTTCACAATGAAGTAAGAAAGTGACTACATGCCTTTTGTTCTAATTCCTTTATTTAAAAGAAAAGAATTTAGAAGGTGACACGCAGAAAGATTCACAAGTCTACTTGAGATTAGACGAAGAAAGTGGACCAATGACGAAGATTTGGGACAGAGTCGTATGATATGGAAGTGTCACGTACGGTTCTCTTAGAAGGGTGTAGCTATCCATTAGAGTTTTAGAACAATCATTAGACTTCTTTACGAGAGGGGTTGGATACTCGTTTTCTGAACATTGTGCTCCAAATTTGTCCATACATTGAGCTTGTAGCCATATTATTAATAAACTTGTAATTTCTATTAAAAGTTTTTTGAGTTATCAGAGGGAAGTAGACATGAGACTTTTTTGTAGTACCGATGAACGAGATGATTGCAATGAGGGAATGGGTCTTGTAATTTAACATTTTTTTTGGATAGCCTAGCTGGCACCTAGACCAATCATAGAGTCGAAGTTGTAGGATTGAACACTATGAAACATTCCACTCGGGAGTCGATATGGGTATTGAACTTGCAACCTCCAAGTGGCGGGAACAACGCCCAACCACTCGGATAACCTCGTGGGGTTAGCTCCTCCAAAGTTGTGTCCATAGCCATGCTAAAATAAAAAATATTTTCTTTTGACTGTCAAGCTTAGTTAATATCAACCATAATCACATGATTTCTTTTTGTTATTAACAATTCAAATGCCTAGGGATCTACAACTGCTAAGAGGGAGGGATTTGTGTACTTGGCAATGAAAAGAAATCAAAGGAAAAGAAACTATTTTTCTTTTGACCAAAAATTATATTCAAAATTATGGTAATTGTACACATTTTTTATTGGAAAGTAAATTTCTTTGGTTTTTAATACAAACTTAAAATGTCTTATTCCCTTTCCTAATGGAATTTGAAGGAAAAATATTTGGCTAAAAGTTCCTATAGGTGCCTATAGGGACATTTTCCTGTAGGCATCGTGTTTTTTTATTATTTTTTTGTTTTTAAAATAAAATTTAATTATATAGTTAATTAATCTATAAGATAATTTACTATGTGTTAAAGTTTCATCCCAATTTGAGTTATATTCATTGTTGATTTTTAATGTAAAATTTAAGGATTAAAATTTAGCAAAAGATGATGAATTTTAGGACTTTTATTTCAAAGATTAATAATTGTTTGATTTAAATGATGAATTTAAGGATTTAAATTGATGAATTCACTATGTATTTTTAGGAACTGGTTGAAAAATTCGCCTCCGCCATGCATTCGAGAAACCTTAGTCGTCGCTCCCATGCTCTTCTCCACCATGCCACCTCCTTCGACTGGGAAGCCTTCAAGGAGAGGTTCCTGGAGGAGGAGGACGTCCCTCACGTAGCTTCGATCCGTAAAAAGAATCGCAGATCGAGGAAGCGCTCCTCTTTTGAGGGCATTGGCTTCTCCCCGCCAGCAACCCCTTCCTCGCAGGTAAGTTGTGCTGGGGTGTTCCCCTTCCCCCTTGCCTCTGTTTACAAGGGAAATCTTCCCTCGTCGGCAGATTGCCCCCTTTTGTGGTGGACTTGCCCTCAGATCCGGCATTCCGATCGAGATCTGTCTACTTTGGGCGGATCTGACCACTTTCTCTTTTCTTTTGGTTTGATGAAGGTACTGGTTTACGATAGTTCTTCGTCATCCATCCCTTATGCCCTTAATATTGCTATGTCTGTGGATTGTTTTATGCATATTAAAGTTCTATCTTTTAGCTGGTTAATCTGTCTTTCAACCATTTGGCTTCCTTTTTGTCCTATCGGAGAAGCCTCTCGTTCTTCGTCACACTTTACGAGGACCCTACCTCTGGCCATTCTGCAAAGTCTCCCCCGCTTGAGGTACTTGCCTCAACTCAGTTTTCTGGTGACCTCGCTTCTCATAAGGCCCTCTCCCTGGCAGCAACTGCTCCCTTGGACCGGTCTCTGGCCCAGGCAGAAACTACCTCCTACCTTCAGCTCTTCTCCTCTCCTTCTGATCCCATGGTTTCCTCTGTATTGTCGGTCGGCGGGTTTCCTCCAGTGGGCAACCGTCGGAAAACCTTTCCCTACGCCTCCTTGATGGAGACGTCTGGTCTGTGGACCTCCCGTGACTCTGTCAGCCCCTTGTCGCTGCAGAGTCTGTCTCGAGTTCTGTGTGGAATTACTCCGCTTTTCAAATACCGATAATCTCGTAGGATTATCCTAAACCCCAGATTAATTTAGTTTCGCCTTCCTCTCCTCTCCCAAACCTCTCTTAGATCCTTAGGAGGTAGGAAAATCACCTCGTGGTCCTATCTTGCTTCCACTAGTACCTCTGGAGGCATTTTGATTGGGTGAGATGGGAATTTATTTGATCTCAAGGCACACCTGACGGGCATCTTTAGCCTGTCTTTACACTTTCTCATTTATGAAGATAATTTTGATTGGTGGCTCACAGGGGTCTATGGCCCTTGTGAAACACGACTTAAGTCTGACTTCATTGAGGAATTGCATGACCTCAGTCAAGTGGTTAACGAAAATTGAGTCCTTGGTGGAGATTTTAACTTAATAAGATTTTCCCATGAGCATTCTTCTTGTCTAAGGATTTCTGGGCATATGTCTAAGTTTAATGAATTCATCAATGGAAACCAACTGATGGACCTCTCCCCCATCAACTGTTTCTACACTTGGACCAATTACCAAACAGACCCTACAATGGTCAAGCTTGACCGTTTCCTTACATCATCCCCTTGGTCTTCTAAATTCCCTAACTCATTCTGTTCTGGGAAGGCCAGAGTGATTTCTGACCATGTCTCAATTGTTTTAGACACTGTTAGACAGAATTGTGGTCCCACTCCTTTTCGATTCTACAGATCTTGGCTTCTAATTGATGGATGTAAGTCATTCATTCAGGATTGTTGGCTGGAATCTAGAGCTCTCTTTCACACCCCTAACCCATTGGTTGGATTCACCTATAGGTTGAAACATCTGAAGCAACGTTTAAAAAGCTGGGTTGGCCCAATTAGATTGGCCAGAGGCCAGAGATTAAGTTACATTGAAACACGAATACAGTATATCGATAGCTTATTTGAGCACTCTATTCTCAATGGTGAGATCTGGGCAGAAAAGCAAGCATTGAGAGCACAACATTTTGAACTTCTAAAAGAACAGGAGATATTCTGGAGATAGAAATCTAGAATTCAATGGTTGAAAGAGGGTGATTCCAACTCTTCCTTCTTTCATAATATAGTTAATTCTCATAGACGGATTAACAGCATTCTCTCACTTACCGTCAACTCTATTCAGCTTACTTCTCCTTCGACAATAAGGGAGGAAATAGAGAATCATTTCTATAATCAATTTAATTCCCACCTTTGCCCCAGAATCTCTCTCAATTGGGATCATTTGGCTCCCATTAAGATTCCTAACCCTGATTCCCTAGAAGTTCCATTTTCGGAAGCAGAGATTAAGACAAATCTTGCCAAGCTTCTTGGTGACAAAAGTCCAGGACCTGACAGGGTTCCCAATGTTTTTCTTCCAGCAGTTCTGGGACCTTGTAAAACAAGACATAATAAACATCTTTCATCATGTCTTTGCATCAAGTGATCCAGACACCCATTCCCCCTCCAATCAAACATTTATTGTCTTGATTCCCAAACGGTCCGGAGCTAGTCTGATTACAGATTTCAGACCTATCAGTTTGGTGAATAGTATTTATAAGATACTTACCAAAACCTTGGCCTCTAGGCTTTCTCCTATTCTTAACTAGGTAATTGACAATTCTCAGTGTGCATTTCTTCTTGGGCGCTCAATTGGGCACTGTTTCCTTGTAGCCCAGGAAACCCTCCATCTGATGAGATCCTTAAAAGTTTCTGGTTACATTCTCAAGCTGGATTTTGAGAAGGCATTTGACAATGTCAATTGAGAATTTTTATTAGATTCTCTGTAGGGGTTAGGTTTTGAGGGAAAATGGATCTCCTAGATCAAGATGTGTATTTATTCTGCTAAATTTTCCATATTACTTAATGGATCATCTCATGGTTTCTTTGGGGCAGCAAAAGGGCTTAGACAGCGGGATCCTCTCTCCCCCTTGCTCTTTATCATAGCTACACATGTCCTAAATCGAATGTTAAATTTAGCGCTGAATCATAATCTTATAGCAGGCATTCAATTCCCTCATGGGGAACCCCATGTGTTAAATATTCAATATGTTGATGATACTATTTTGTTTTTAGCTGAAGGTCCAGAGAATATTGTCAATATTAAACGTATTCTTTGCTGCTTCCAATCTTGTTCTCGCCTAAAAATCAACTTCCTTAAGTCATCCCTCACTAGGATAGGGGTAGGCCAAGACTCTATTGACAATGCATGCAAGTCCCTAGATTGCAAGTCAGCTGAGCTACCTATTACATATCTGGGTATGCCTCCACATTATAGGAAAGCCACATGAAAAGATTAGACTCCAGTTATTGAGAAGATATCTTCAAAACTGTCTCACTGGAAAGCTCATTTTCTTTCCCTTGGTGGAAGGTTGATGTTGATTAATTCAGTTTTATCAGCCATTTCCACTTATTTCTTGTCAGTACTACACATGCCTAGACAGGTAGAGAAAGATATAGACAGGATTAGAAGTAAGTTTCTATGGAATTCTGACCCTACTTCCCTAAAGGGAGTGCATTTAGTCAAGTGGGCTTCTCATTGTAGACCTAAGCAGCATAAAGGCTGGGGGATTATTAACCTCAGAAATTTTAACTTAGTACTCAAAACTAAGCTTTTATGGCAATTACTCTCACGAAATTGCGATGTGAAATGGAAAGAATTAGTTAAGGCCAGATACCTCAATACTCTTTGGCCTGGTGCTCTTTTAAACACTTCCACAAACTATTGCTCCCTTTTATGGTTCAGTCTTAAATGCTGTTTCAATATTCTTAATTGTTTTTCTATATACCATTTGCGGAATGGGGAAGATACGTTATTTTGGGAACATAATTGGTGGAATGAGACCAAATTAAAACATCTTTTCCCTGAGCTCTACTCTGTCAGTACATGGAGAAAAGCTTCCATAAAAACTATATGGGAGTTATTCGGGGAGGATTTTAGCAAGTTGATTGACCACTCTAGAATTCAACTACGTGATTGTCATACTCTGCAATCACAATTTGATTCGATGGTGTCTATCATCCACTCCACCCATTTGGGGGAGGAGGAGGACATCCTCTCTTGGACGCCTTCCACCACTTCTATTTTCACTGTTAAGTCCTGCTACAATGTATTAAACGATGGTGGACTTAGATTCACATATTATGAGCATATCTGGCAGAACTAGGCTCCGCTGAAAGTCAAACTCTTCTCTTGGCTGGTACTTCATAACAAGAACCTGACTAAAGAAAACTTGACTAGAAGAGGTTGGACTGGCTCTCAAAACTGTATTTTTTGTGACTCCCACATTGAATCTAATACTCATTTATTTCTGAACTGTAATTACATTTGCCAGATATGGTACTTTTTCGTTCCTTCATATTTATACCTTGGTTACTATAGCATGCATGACTTGTTTCTTCATAAACTTGCTCTTAGATTTTCTTGAAATAACCGTAGTTGGTATGTTTTACTTCAAGTTATTCTCTGGTTGACTTGGAAAGAAAGAAATTGTAGAATTTTTCGAGGCTCTTCTAAGCCTTATTTTCTTATTATATTAGATGTCATTGGACTAATGAATCAATAGTTAGATACTCTTGCTTCAGGGTTTGAAAAGGAGGCTTTGCTGAACTCATTATCTTCTATGAACGCTGCATGGTCTGCGAACCAAGCCTCCAACCTTGCCACTTCTAGGGGTACTCTGGAGGCTCCTCACCCTACCTTTATCGCAGACATGCAAGAGCCTGCCCCTGCTTCTGATATGGGACAGTAGACTTCCTTCAAACCTTGAATTTCCAGCAAAGCCGGGTGGCATGTATCTAATAGGCAAAAACATTGCCATAACGTCTTTTTTAGTTCTGTATAATGCTCTGTGATATTTTGGACGATTGATTCCCTTGGTTCTTTTTTCCTTGAAATTTTAAATTAATGTAACTTACCGATACAAAAAAAAAACTATGTATTTTTAGATGATAAAGGGACAAAAGATTCAAAAACTTAAAAGCATCTAAACCATAACCATCCATGCCTTTGAATCTTAAAAACCAAAGAAAATACATAGTGAATTCATCAATTTAAATCCCACCTACAAAGGCAAAATGGCCTCGATCCGGTCTAGATAGTTTTTTTGGATCAAAATGGACCTATTTATTGGACCTTTGCGGACTTGATCTTTAGACTCGACACGATACATGATCCACGACAAGCTTAATCTGGTCCAACCCCCGTTTTTTTTTTTCAAATCCGGACTGACGGACTGGGGTCCCCGGATTTCCATGTCTAGGTATAAGGCTATCTTTGGATTTCTTGTAACATCACATACTTCTCTGAGGAGACCCGTTAAAACCATAGTTAAGAAAATTTGCAGTGCTTGTCAGAGAAGCTGCTGTCACGCCAACATTTATGTGAGGAAATCAATTCATACATTTCCACACCCACCACAAACACATCCATGTCCAGCAGTCGTTCCGCATGCCACTCTTTAATTCCACTTCCGCCGCCCTCCTTCCATCACCGATCATTACTCACACCTTTTTCACAAGTTCAAGCCATGTCATTGGCCACACTCCTCCTCCTCCTCCTCCTCCTGGCCACCGCTGCAGCTGCCACAGGGGAGACCAACTTCACCTTCAATGGCTTCATCGGATCCAACTTAACCCTCTCCGGTGCCGCAGAGATCACCGATAAGGGCCTTCTCCGGCTTACAAATGATACCAAGGAGCAACTTGGCCATGCCTTCTACCGCTTCCCCGTACGCGTCAAGACCGGTGGTTCGTCCAGTTCTTCCAATTCTAGCGCTCATTCCTTTTCCACCACCTTCGTCTTCGCGATCGTGCCACAACACAAAGTCACGTTCGGCCATGGAATCGCTTTCGCGCTCTCTCAAACAAGCGACATCCCTGGATCTAAGCCGAGCCAGTACTTGGGCCTCTTCAACAGTACCAACAGAGATAAACCGGCAGACCACATCGTTGCCGTCGAGTTTGACACTGTACAGAACTATGACGTCGGCGACATCGACGACAACCATGTTGGCATCGACATCAACGAGTTGAGATCCCGTCAAGTTAAATCCGCCGGATACTACGACCAACATGGCGATTTGAAGAATATCAGCCTTGTGAGTGGAGAATCCCTGCAGGTTTGGATCGAGTACGATGGTTTCAAGAAAGACATGAGTGTAACCATCTCTCCTCTAGCCGTATCAAAACCGACAGTTCCACTGCTGGATTTCTACATCGACCTGTCGTCGGCTTTGTTGGCCGATATGTTCGTTGGATTCTCATCGTCCACCGGCGCCGCCACGGCGGTTCACTATGTTTTGGGCTGGAGTTTCTGCTTGAATGGGGAAGCAACACCTCTAGATCACAGCAAGCTTCCAAATGCTCCGAAACCTCCGAAAAAAGTATCGTCTGCTGTGGTAATCGGATTGCCTGTTGTTGCAACCATAGTAGTAGCCCACTTGATTTCATGGTTAGTCATCGTGGTGGTGAGGAGAAGAAGGAAATTCGCAGAGATTCTCGAGGACTGGGAGGTTGCATACGGACCTCATCGGTTCTCCTACAAGGACCTTTACAAGGCGACTGACGGCTTCAACGACCGCAACATTCTTGGAGCTGGAGGATTCGGGTTGGTCTACCGAGGCCTGCTTCGAACCCCCAGGATGGAGGTGGCCGTGAAGAAAGTCTCACATAATTCTCGCCAAGGGATGAAGGAGTTCGTGGCGGAGATCGTCAGTATGGGCCGGCTTCGGCACCGGAATCTAGTGCAACTTCTCGGGTATTGTCGCCGCGAAGGAGAACTACTTCTTGTCTATGACTACATGGCCAACGGAAGTCTAGACAAGTTCCTTTTCTCGTCGGAGGATACCGTCGACGAGAATGGGGCTCTTGTGCTGAACTGGACGGAGAGGTTTCGCATCATTAAAGGCGTTGCGGCCGGGCTTCTCTACCTCCACGAAGGATGGGAGCAAGTCGTCATCCACCGTGACATAAAAGCTAGCAATGTGTTGCTCGACGACGATATGAACGGGAAGCTCAGCGATTTCGGCCTCGCGAGGTTGTACGACCATGGCAGCAATCCACAGACCACTCGCATAGTTGGAACTGTCGGTTACCTGGCACCCGAGCAGATGAAAACCTCTAAGGCGACGACGGCCACCGATGTGTACGCGTTCGGTATCTTCCTCCTTGAAGTGGTGTGCGGGAGGCGGCCGATGCAGATGAGGCCGGCTTCCGATGAAGGACAGATACTGGTCGACTGGGTGCTGGACTGCTGGCACAGAGGGGATCTGATGAAAGTGGTGGACGCGAAGATGAGAGGACACAATCCTCCGGCGGAGGTGGAGACGGTGTTGAGGTTGGGCTTGTTGTGTTCTCATCTGGACGCAGACTCGCGGCCGATAATTCGGCAAGTGGTGCAGATACTGGAAGGCGAGGCGCCGATGCCGGTTGCGACACCGGGAAATCTGAGTGCGTCGTCTCTGGCCATTCGGAGGAGGGAGGGGTTCGAGGAGTTCGTGATGTCGTATCCGTATATGACGGACACCACCACGTCGGAGTCCGTCGGCGGGTCCTCGTCGTCGGCTAAAGTTTCCCTTCCTTCCACAAAGTGATTGTCATGTGTGCTCTTCGTAGGCTTTGGGTTTTAGAATTTGATTTGAATGTGATCGAAGGTGAGTGTGAGTTATCAATGGAGTTAGAATTGTTCTTTCTTGTGAATTCTGATTGATATTGATCTTATTTCGAATTCTTTCAAACGTAATATAGTATGAAATTATGCAACAAAAGATTAATGTGTAGATTCTAAACCCAAGACAATCTAATAAACCCAACACCAACTTAACATGAAGATACTATGAAGATACATTTGATTCTTTCTTGTTGGATAATATGTGAGGTGATGGAGCAAGTAAGTAGGGTGAGAATTTCACCAAGACAATCTAATAAACCCAACACCAACTTAACATGAAGATACATTTTTGCGTTTGTCGTATATAGATTTGGATTATAAATATGCTGATCCATTACCTTTTTCCACTACTACTACTCAAGACTGATGATGGGTAGTTGGAAACCGCTTTCTCCTTCAAATTTTGATAGAACTTCAATTTTTAGACTTAAATGTAAAAGTTAACTTTATAGAAGTTAGTAGTTGTCGTAACTTAACTTTTGAAAATGTAAAAGAATTATTGTTCTAAAAAGTTACATATTTCTAATAAGTTGATATTGATTGGTAGAACTGTTGGATCATTATAACTAGAAACTATATGTTTAAAAATTATCCAAAAACTCTATTAAACGCACCCTACGTTAACAAGTGAAAACACAGTCATCGTCACAATTCAACATAAATGCAAGAAGATAGACTCACATGGTAGACAACAGTTGACGTAGAAGACTTTCAAACGTGTGATCCCACACATTCCTAGGTGTGAGAGTCATATTTAGAATCCTAATCTCTTAATTATGATTGTAGATTTCGGTGAAGATGTTCGTTGTTAAAATAGAGATATTGTAACAACCATAAATCTAATTTCACATTGCTTACAAAAACAAATGAGTAGGGCTAAATAAAGATTAATATCAACTATTATATCAACTTTAGTTTAAGTATTTTAAGTCCTATTATTGAGTTTAAGGTTATGATAGATCAGTTAGTTGGACTTGGTTCGTTATAGAAGACACATAACGCAATGTTATATACTTTTTTTGTGCTTGTAAAAGTACTTTGTATTGATGACTTCAACTAAAAAATCAACCTTAATTAAATAAAAAGTTAGATTTGCCATTAATGATTTCTAGACCGGATTGTATGGTGTAGTTATTATATCAAACTAATTGTATTATCATGTCTATCATTTTCAACAATATTTCATGCACTTTGGCAAAATTATTTTTGTTATTGGCAATATTACAACTTCAAAACTGCATAAAATCATGTCAACATACTTAGTAAATACATTAACAATGTTAAACTTGTAATAACTAAGTTAAATTGATTTCAATCATGTTAAATCAGTTAATAATCGTATTGAATCATGTCATAATAAAATTATGATTATTAATCAGAAATTACATAAATATTTTAAAATAGCTTAAAAAGTTATCACTAAACTTTATAATGTTTTTGTATTGCTTTAAATTGTATTATTTTCTTGTAATGTGTCGTGTCAGAGATTACTAGATAACAATTTCCAAAATAATGCAACTCATGAGGAGTTGAATCAGACTAGATGTCACTGATTTTTTCCTTATTTGTGTTTCTTATTAATGATTTGAATCCAAAAGAACTTGACTTTGAAAGAAATCTATATGCAAACTTTTTTAAGTAATCTTGGACGAAATTTTGGACGTCAATTTCTTCTAAGAGCTTTTACTTCCCCCTTGAATTGGGAAACATATCTATTTCTACTTCTGTGAATGAGCATTTCTGCCACTGAACGTCTTGTTCTTTTTTTTAAAAATCAATTATTCCCCTAAAATAATAAACTGAAAAAGTTGAAAAACTTAGGATGATTTTTTCCATGATGTCGACCTTATCAACAAATTGTCAGATAAAAACTCGTCATGTCTCCCAGGTTCGAATCCAGGGGTATTCAAAATCTAAACCGATAACAAAAAAAAACAAAAAAAAAAAAACAAATTGTCAGATAAATCTTTTAGTATTTGTTGTAAAACTCAAACAGCAAAAAGAAATCAAGAGCATGCTAGTGCTAATATGGAGTCATTTTCTCACAAATTGTGTATTAAATGAGACAGATGTTGTAGAAAAGAAAACCCTAAAGTAAATATGAGGGTGAAGAGTAGCCAAAAGGATGACGTGCTCTAGGCCCATCCACAGCTATATATATCAATCATTGTACAACAGTACAGTGTACATGATGATGTATAGCTTGTTATACAAGTAAGTAGAGCTACAATTCTAGAAACATCTAGGTGATTCCTTTAGTCTCCCGCAAGTTTGACGAAAGTAGCTGGAGTTGAAGCTTTGAACGTAGCAGAAGGAAGCAAATCCTTAGATAAACCGTTTCTGAATATATAGGTGAGTTGATTGTTAGCCGGAACATACCGAGCTTTGAGAGCTCCTCGAGAAATGAGTTCACGGATGAAGTGGAGATCTATCTTTAAATATTTGGTAAGCGAGTGGAGAATAGGATTGTGAACGAATGAGAGGGCCGACATGTTATCGGATTACAATATCTGAGGAGAAGAAAGAGTGATCCCCATGCAAACAATGCTAGTGGAGTTGCAGTAGTAACTTCACGAGTAGAAAAAGGACGTTGAGTCGACTTGCTAAGAGGGCAAATGTGATAGTGGAAGAGCCATGAACCGGTAATGATGTTCAGTGAGCACTTTTCGTAATACCGGAGAGGATGTTGAACTTGTACCAAGATTGATACCCAAATTTATGAGAGAAGTAAAAAAAATTTGAACAAAATAGATGGAGGATCAAGAGCAGAAAACAAAACTTTGCCTTTTTTTTAAATTGAAACTCAACAATAATGTAGTACATGACTGCTTACATATTTATAGATGTTCAGGACAACAACTAACTCCATGAAAATAGGAATAAACAAACCACTAACTCACATACCAACAAACTCGATCACAAGACGTGGAAAAGAAACATAAATAATTACTACCATTAAATTCGTTCAACCTATAATTTTCTCCTTGAGAATAGGGACTAGATATAATGGAAACTAATCTAAAGCACCAATTCAACACTCCTCCTTGCTTTAGATTTTGCCAACACCAATCTTTTCTCTCATACATTCAAATCTATCAACCGGTTGTGGTTTTGTAAAAATATCTGTAAATTGATCTTCTGACTTGCAATAAATCATCATAACTTCGCCATTTGCTTGAGTTTCCCTTAATGCATATAACTTGATCTTAAAATGCTTTGTCTTCTAGTGAAAGACTGGATTGTGGGTGCAGACACTTCGATTTTGAAGTCACTTGACAGTAGATTTCTCTGGGAAGATGTTCTGGTTACGACCACCAAAACCTTAACTTTCAAATCTAAAATCTTAAACCCTAGCTCCACCTAAACCTACAAGTCCACTTAAGCCCACACAAGTCCAGTCAGGTCCACACCAGTCCACTCTGACCTAATCAAAGCAAAAAATAATAATTAAGAATTAGAACCAAACAAAAGTCATTTAATCAAACAAAAAACCCAATTAAAGTCAAAATTAAATAAAATCTACTTAAATCCACTTAAAATCGAATTAATCAAGTGAAAACTCTAATTAATCAAATAAAGACCCTAATTGAAGTCAAAATCCATTTAAACCATTTAAAATCCAAATTAAAACCCTAATCAAGTAAAACTTAATAAAATCCATTAAAAATTAAAGCTAATTAAAAAGAAACCTTAATCCAAAATCAAGTAAAATCAATGAAGTCAAAATCTAAGTCAAAACCATAATAAAAACCAATTAAACCAAAATTTAAACTAAATCTCTGATTAAGTCAAGTAAAAACTGATTAAATCTAAATTAAAACTCAAACACAACTTTAATCCACTTAAATTCAGAAAAACCCTAATTAATTAAACTCAAAACCCTAATTAAAATCTAAAACCCTTAAATTAAAATCCAAAACCCTAATTAAACCAAAAACCCTAATTAAAACACAAAAACCCTAATTAAACTCAAAATCCTAATTAAAATCCAAAACCCTAAAATTAAAATAATTAAAATCCTAAAATAATTAAAACCCTAATTTAAAACCAATTAATTAAATCCTGAGTCACAAAATAAAAAACTTAATTTAAATCACAAAACTCAAATAAAAACCTAAAAATCAAAACCTTAAAATCCCTAGAAAATCCCAAAACAAAAATAAAACAAAAACCTTAAAACAAAAGTCGAAAACCAGGCCCAAAACCCTGTTAAACCCCTTTAATCACAAACTTTATAAAGCTAAAAAATAATTCCGGCGACCTCGATTCTCCAGTGACATCTCCAGCGTCATTTTCGACCGTCACCTCTGAGATCTCCGACGCTCATCCTCCTCTCCCGCAATCTTTGGCCTTTCTTCCTCTAACATGCGCTCGATCCAACGACGCCTAGCCCTGCTGAGGAGGATTGACGGCGGGAGAAGGCTGGACCAGCGTTTAAAAGAGCGCCCGCCGTTGACAGTCAGGGACCCCTGCTCTGAAACGCGCTCCAGCCCACGAAAGCCCCCTAGACTCAAACATCCAGAACCTAGCTAATCCACTCGACATCCAGACCTCCTCCTCCAGCCTCTTTCCGCAGCCAAAGCAGTCATCGGAGAAGAGCTGCCGTCGACCAGTCTCGCCGGAGAAGAAAACCTTGCCTTCCAGGTATTCCTCCTCTCTCTCTCTCTCTTTCATCTAGAGCATGCCCCCTTTAGGTCTAGAGGACTCCTCTAGTTTCTTAGTCTTGATTCACCGGAGGAGGCCACCCCTGTACGCCATCGTCTCCCTCCGGTCATGGGTCTTCTGTCGCTAGTGAGGCCAGAGGCCTCCTGATCCCGGGCGAGACCCCATGGGCCTCTCCTCCTTCCTCCTTTTCCTTCTTCCTCCTCCCTGGACTCCCTCCTCTCTAGAGGAGTCTCCCTGACGTCCACGACCAGTCGATGTCGTCGCTCTGCACCGTCGACCGTCGTCAAGAAGTCGCTGGAGCTCTCCGGGCGCTCTCGTTTTAAGCCACCACTTTAGGGAGACTCATTGCCTCGTCACAGATCTTCCCCTAATGCCTCGCCACCGTTCTAGAGCCTGGAGCACCGCCCCAACCTCCGTTGTGGTCATCTCCGGTGCAGGAGAAGGGGGGAACATTCCAAACCTCCCCAGTTCACGTCGACGCCTCCAAAATCCTTGCTGTGACTCCCTTAAGCTTCGTCGGTCCTCGCCATGCCGCCCCACCATTGAAACACCGCCTTTAGAGTCGCCGCCGTTGCTGCTCGTCGTCGTCGGAGAAGAACGTCGACCAGGGGGACTGACGGCGTGTCTCGATTGTCGAGGACCCAATCGACACTGTTGGGATCATCCCCCCGTCACCTCCTCAAGCTCCTTAGTCCCCCAAGTCGCCGATCAACCGCCTGGAGAGCTCAGATGAGCCTCCCAAGTCGTCGTCGCCGGCGTTCTTTTAATCGCCGGCGGTGACTATTAGCGTTTTAGGTTTTTACTTAAAAGGCCCTTAGATTTAAATTGTTTGCATTTGAGTCCTTTTTCATTACATCTGAGCCCTGTTATTTTTGTTTAAGTCCCTGTTGTTTCAAATAACCTTTTGTTTCTTTTATTATTATTGTAAATATTACATACTTTATCCTATTACATTTTAATTTCATTATCAGTCCTGTAATTATGTGTTTTCTCATGTTTAAACCCCTACATTAATGTTTTCTTTATAATTAAGTCTTGAGATCTTGCATTTTGCCTTCAGAATCCTTTAAAAAGAATTTTCTTTGTAACTTTTGCATCCATTGCCCTGAAGTCATCCATAATTACACTGAGCATGTAAATAATTCCTTTTTTATCACATTCAGGCCTAGAAATTTTGCATATAAGTCCCTGGATTCACAACATACAATCCTAGAACACAGAAAATTTGCATCCAGACCCTTAGATTAGTTTTAAATCCATCATTTAGGGTTTTAATTGTCTTCTCACATATTTTTGATATTTTCCACTTATTGTTTTTCATATTTTGCACTTAGTCATGGATTCCATTTAAAAATCATGTTTTCATTGTAAATTAATCTTTAATTTCATTTTTTAATCACATTTGCACTTTGTAGACACCCCGATTTTGAGGCGGCTCGTAGGCGAACTCTCTATAAGATGTTGCTTTGGATACGGCAAGCCTAATCTCATTTGAGCTTTATCTGGCATCTTGGTTACCCTAAGCCTATAACAAACTCATGGTCCGATTAACAATTTAGGCAGTTAGATATAGAGCGCCAATATGGAGCACCAAGCTGGTGTACCAAGGTGGAGCACCAAGCTGGCGCACCAATGTGGAGCACCATGGCGCATGGTCACTTTTTAGGGTGCTAGTTGTTGGCTTTCCATCTTCTATGCTTGTAACCTTTCCTTGCGAATATTTCTCTACGAATCTACGCAAGTCTGTTGACTTCCAAGGCTTTTGGCATCCCAAGGCTTTACATCTTCATTCTCTTTAAAAGGCCATCTATAAGCAACCTTTTAGCTCTCTTAGCAATTCACCCACTCTTAACAACCAGTACCCCTACTTCCAGAGCACTCCCTTGCATCCCTGAGCACCCCTAGCTGTGTCCAAAGCACCAAGGAGAAGACACCTCGAGCCACCCAAGGAGTATATTAAAAGGTATGTCCTTTTTCACTTCCATGTAGTCTTTGCACTACACCTTACATGGAGCACACACTGCAAATGTAGTATAGTGTTTTTATGTTGTTGATACTTGCACTCTTTATGATGATATTTGCTTGCATCGTTTGCTATATAGATGTTCACTTGCACTTTCTTGCTTAGGTTGAAGTTTATGATGCTTTCTTCATGAAGTTCTATTCAATGTTTGGCTGTTATAATGGTTGCTTGTACTGTGCCTTTTGCATTCCATATCATATTTCCATGCTATTTAAGTAATCCAAGATACTCCCATGCATCATAAAGAAAACATATGTAGCTGCAGTCCTTGTGAACCCATGAATATGATTAGAAAAGAGGGAATGAAATGAATGTTTTAGATTCGATTATTTAATATGATTATGTTCCCTGACATTTAAAATGATGATCTGAATAATCTATCATGTGATACTTGCATGCATTTGGCCCAGGCTTTGAATTCAGACCATAGTCTGTAATAGAGTATCTAGAGTGCACCAAGCTGGCGCACCAGGTTGGAGCACATAACTGGCGCACCATCTTGGCGCACCAGCCTGGTCACAGGGTGCAAGCAGTCTATTTTGCATCATGATTTGCATGTCATTCTGATTGTTTTGGGCTATGATCTTTCTGATGTTTGATCTCTGATATACCATGTTCATTCTTGCATAATCTCAACATATAATAACCCTGTTTGCATTAGTTTTGCATCTGGTGCATTCGGCTTGCCACTGGGGTCCGGTGAACTAGTTGCCTTCATGGACTCTTGTTTAGAGAGTTCTTATGCATTAGTCCATGATCCAGAACCGGGTAGCATGGCTGAAACTCATTAGCTTTTATTAGGATAAGAGTTTTTGTGGTCTTATATGAGGCTTATTGCCCTTGAGCACAAGGCACATGTCATTGGTGTCTTGGTTTCACTCCTTTCGTTATGACTCATGGAAACAGGGTAAATCCATATGTAATAAGGTTTTCTAGATATCTAGAGTATATACTCAGATGGTCTTGAGCAAATTACCGAGGTTTGCATATTGTGTGGCACATCAGTCCAGCTTACTATCTCATCTGTAATTTCTAGGCCTCACTTTAGTGGCACACATTACTGGCGCACCTTAGTAGAGTATATAGGTCGTGCTCCAGACTAGAGCACCAATCTGGCGCACCTGCTTGTTTTCACTAAACAACAGTGGCTTTTTGGAATGGTATTTAGCATGGTTCGTGATTTGCTTTGCCTTTGGTTTTCTTCTGGTGTCCTCCTAGATATATCAGGATGACTCCAGTTTGTTTTCATCCACATTTATTCATGGTAGCTTAGGTTTTGCATATAGCAAAGCGAGGACGTTAGCTACTCGATATTGTTGGATCCGTGGTTATATCCGTGCAATATCTTTGCACCGGTATTTGATCTACAACTTGGGTGACCTTTCTAAGTATTAGGACACATCCTATAGTCTCTCTACCCATGTTTAGCATAAAGCACCACTTGCATATAGCGACGCATTGTATATCGTCCTCGGGCGTATAGAAAAGGGCTGAAAAGCCAACATTTCGTAAAAGTAAACGAGACACCCATGAAAGACCGTTTTCTCGAGCGTACGGGGGTGCCTAATACCTTCCCCGTGCATAACAAGAATCCTTACCCATTTCTGGTTCATGTTGACTTTTTTCCATTGGCTTATTGTATAGTTTTAGTGTCTTGAAACGGTTTTCCTCGTCTCCCGTTTTTTTTTAAAAA
Source organism: Posidonia australis (assembly GCA_024699735.1). Classification (NCBI taxonomy): domain Eukaryota; kingdom Viridiplantae; phylum Streptophyta; class Magnoliopsida; order Alismatales; family Posidoniaceae; genus Posidonia; species Posidonia australis. The sequence goes on along the minus strand of JAMKQA010002210.1, from coordinate 14,946 downwards.
TAAACTAGGTGGCGACTCTCACATTTTATCATTGCTTTATCGCATTTTGCCGTGACTTTGCTGGTCCTCGTGCATTTGGCCTTTGGCGCCACGCACGAGGCTGTCGCCAGCATGGTTACACACTTATGTGTGAATTTTACACTTTAAACCTTGAGTTTTTTGGAAACTACCAAGGTGCAATTTTCACACATCTCAGTACCACATTGCCATTTCATCCACCATCTGCATATTAGAATAGAAATCATTGAATATTCTTTAATCCAAGTTTTCTCCTTTTTTTGCGAATTTTGTATTTTAGTCCTTGTGTTTACATCATTTTGTTATTTTCCCTCTTCATGTTTTCTTGCAAATAACACTTTCTTAACATTCGCATACATTTTGGCATCTCTTTGACCAAACATTATCCCCCTACATGCACTTATTACATTTGGCCATTAAAATGACCCAATTGCTCCTATGCCACCAATTCATGCATATGCATTTTAATTTTTGCATTTAGTCTTGTATAATCTTTGTCCAAGTCATTCCTCAGCACCTTTTACATATTTAGGTACACATTCATACATTTTATATAGTTTTTATCATATTTGCGTATCAGTCACCCTTTTAAGTAAGCCTGCATCTCATATGTTTCTTTCATGATTTTTCTTCACTTTGTTTTCGGAGCTCCTCACCTGACATTTGATTTAATTTCCTTTACTCCTACATTTTGGATTTTTCCGATTTGATTTGTATTTCAATGCCTAAGGACATACACCAACAGACCAAAAGGCCCACATTGGCCCATTTACGGATTATTTATTCTTTTGATTTTCACGACTTTTTCTATGATTTTGGTGACTTAGGTTGGCCCCACTTTTGATCCTTTTGATATCAGTATGGTTTTCTTGAGCTTTCTTTCCGAAAACACCGTCATTTTATGTGATTTTCTTCACACGTCACCCTTTGCCTGTTTTATGCGAATTTTTTTGCAATTTTTCAGTTTGGATTTCTGTGATGTTTTACGCTATTCTAATGATTTGGGTCTATTACATTTTTGATGCTCTTGATGTCAGTGTGGTTTTCCAGAGCGTTCTTTCCAAAAACGTTGTTATTTATGTGAATTTCTTCGCATGTCAAAGTTTGCCTGTTTTGCGATGATTTCTTCGCAATTTTTCCATCTTGATTTCCATGATGTTTTTCATGATTATGACAACTTGAGTCTGTTACATTTTTGACTTTCTTGAGGCATGTATGATTTTTCGAGCCATTTTCGCTGAAAAACTTGCATTTCATGTGATTTTCTTTGTCATGTCATTTTTCATGATTGCGATATTTTATGTGGATTTCTTCGCAGTTTTCGCATATCAACTTGCACATCCACCCCATCATGTCTTGGCATTCATATTAGCATGATTAGAGCACAATCTAGGCTTAGCAAACATTCATTCAACATCTAGTAAGCGAATTAGACTAGAAAGATCGAGTTTCTCGGGCATACGGGGGTGCCTAACACCTTTCCCATGTGTAATACGATTCCTTACCCATCCTCTGTTTAGTTGACATCTGACCTTCACATTTGCATCTCATGTATTTAATTTTTTGTAGTTTTCCTCATCTTTCCCTTAAAAGACTAGGTGGTGATTCCTTTTCTTTTCCGTTTTATCTTATCTTGCACCTTCGCCATCCTGGTATGGCTGTGACCTTCTCCCTTTGACGCGACTCCGTGCCGGATTCCCGGACGGACATAGTCACAATGGAAAATTGCAATAGCTGGCTGATTGTCTACGAACAATTGAGCTGAAGCTTCTTGATTTAACCGCAGATCAGCTAGAATCTTCCACAACTAGATGGCCTGATTTGCTTCTGCATTTGCTGCAACAATTTCAACTTCAGCTGTAGATTGAGCGACCAAATCTTGCTTCTAGAAGTACTTTTGAAATCATCCATTGAATGACCCCAATCACTATCTGAAAAACCAATTAATTCAGCTGTACGAGTTTCACAGAATTTCAATCAAAATTCACTGTGCCCTTTACATATTTGATCACTCGTTTTGCGGCACGCAGATGCTCTATGGTTGGAGTATGCATAAACCTGGATAAATAACTGGCAGCGAACAAAATGTCTAGTCTTGTTGTTGAGAGATACAACAAGTACCCAATCATGCTTCTATACAGACCATCTGATTTAGTTGCTGTTGAACTGCTACTCAGCATCTCCTTGCAGTGAATTGGTGTGTTGACAAGTTTACTGTCCTTCATCTTGAATCGCTCCAGCAGGTCTCTTGCATAGTTTGTTTGTGCAACAGTTATTGCATGATCCCCTCGATGAACCTCAAGGCCTAAGAAGTAAGACATCAGACCAAGATTTGACATCTCAAAATTTTCCATCATGTGCTGCTTAAATGCACAAATTTGTTGAGAGCTGCTACCAAGTATTAATAGATCATCAACATAAAGTGAAACTATCAAAATCTCATTTGACCTTGCTTTCACATATAAAGTTGCTTCTGAGAGGCTTTGATTGAATCCCAATTGTAGCAGTAATCCATCTATTTTACTGTACCAAGCTCGAGGAGCTTGTTTCAGTCCGTATAGTGTTTTTCTCAATTTATAAACTTTATTGAGTTTGTTGATTGGTGGTCATGAAGACCACCGTTACAGTTAGTGTGGTCAAAGGAGGACTGTTTCCTCCTTGGTTTAATGACATTGATTCGTCGGAGTTAATGACCGACATTAATGAGGAGCCGTTACTAGAGGCGGAGGGTGGTGGAGGTGTTGTAGCTTCACTATGAATAGATAGGAAAACAAAGGGAAAAGATTATCGAAAAACATACCTTGTTTCTTGGAATTCTCCTCCTCGCAGGAGGCCCCATCCGACGACCTTCAAGTGGTATCAAAGCCAGCTTGTCTGCCCCTATCCGCGAGACACCGTCGCTGTCCGCACCTCCCGTGCCACCCGCAACCGTGCGCTGCCAGCGCGGCTGTCATCCACCGCGCCTCCCCTCCTCGTGTGTTGCACTACCTACGTGCAACCATCCGCGCCTTCGTCCCATGCCCCTGCCTGCGTCCACCGCGCGTTGCAGGTCAACGACCACCGCTGCCCACTTGAGCCGCCGCTTTTCCGCACGGCTCTGCCCCTTCGCACGGAAGCCATCGCGCCAAACCCCTGCACGCGTGCACCGTCCACCGTCGCCCGCACGCTCTTCCGCCGCTCACCTGCGCCGGCGAGCCCCAAATCCCAGCACACGCGTCTCCCCTGTTTTGCGCTCTTCTCAGCCCGCGTTTCATTCACGGGTTAAGCATTTTATTTTCTTATTTAGGAGAAAAGAAGGGGTGGGCCGTGGGTGGAATATATATTACATGTTTAAATAACTAAAAATAATATGGGGTTGGCATATTTGAATTTTAAATGCATATTATTTTACATCTTGTTTGGAATATGCAAGGTTTGAAGTTATAAATTGGAAATTAAATTTTTGCATGATTTCTGAAATTAAAAAGTCAAGTAATCATTATATAAAATTCTGAAATAATCAGTTATAAAGATTGATAATCTTTAGGAATTCATATCTTACATATCATTGCATGTTTGATAAGGAAACTAAGATATTGGTGATTAAATTTTTGCATGTTTTAAGAATGGTAAATATCTATTGTTAAGAACTTAAAACTTAAATTTAGTTGCATATTTGATTAATTAATATCTTGATCAATAAGTGATTAAAAAATTACAAAATCTGTTTTAATAACCTACCAGGCTCACTATAACATTTGGGCTTGATTATCCATTTTTATTTGTAAACAATGCAATTAATTGTAATATTGCTTAAATGGTTTATTAATGGATAATCTGTTGTTTCTTGTTTGTGTGAGCTTGTGGTTGGTTGTCTGTGCGCTTGTTTGTGATTTGGGACCAATGTGGAGTCGTGTTTGAGGATGCACAGTCACCTTGGTTCGCGTGCCTGTCTTTTCTTCCTTTCTTTTCCTTCTTTTTCTCCTTTCTTTTTCCTTCCTCTCACGAGCCCACACCATTTCCGTCTCCTCCCTTCCCTTCTCCGACCCGTGCCACCAACGACGCCAGTCCGTGCCTCGCCGTCTCTTCCGATGCGATGGGCGACCAGCACGACGCGAGTGGGAAGGAGGATAAAGGGAGGCTGAGGCGTGCGAGAGAGGAGAAGAGAAAGAGGAGCGGGCGCTACCGAGGAGGTGGTGTGAGCCGCTCGTGGTGTTCCTCCGGCGCGAGGAGTCTTGCCGGAGTGTGGAAAGGGTCGCCGGAGGGCTGAGCCAGGTACGCGACCCCTTCCCCTCCCTCTGTTTAGCGTTTTGTTAACAATAGGTAAATGGCATGGAAAATCAAGATAATGCATATTAAATTGTAGAAAAATCATGAAATGAATGGGAATGTGATGTATGGCATGAGAATGTAGAGATCATGCGGTTAGGATTGATGTTCATGGGGAAAATGTGATTTTGAAGTTTAAGGCTATAGTAGCCGTTTTTGAACTCCTTCCCCTTGTGATTTTCGTTTGAACTGTGTGGTTGATGCAATCATGAATGATTTGAAGGGTTTTGAAGTAGACTTGAGGGTCTACACCCCATGATTTTATGGAAATTGTTGGTGAATGTTTGGGGGGTCTGATCGGGACTCCCACTTTGGGTGAATTCCACCGCTGCGAACAGGGGTGTGCCCTGTCTGCGAGGAATTCGGTATGCCCAATTTATTTGGTATGCCGAAATCCTGACAGATTAAGCCAGATACCTGATTTCGGTAGACCGAAAACACCCAGTCGACCGAAACAGGGGGTTTCGGCATACCGAAAATGTTTGGTATACCGAAATAGGGAATTTCGGCATACCAAACTGGAGATTCGGTCTGTCGTTTTTGCCCTGAACCTGATATGCTTAACATGGATTTTCATGAATGTTAAATGGTTTTAATGGTATGGTGGATTTATGTGAATGATGTTTCCCCATGTAATGACATGGAGGCATGTGGAACCCCAAAGAAATGGATTTGGGTGTGGTTTTGGGTTTTAGACCCAATTAATGAATGGAAAAGATGGTTTTATGTGGTTTTGGGCATGAGACCCAATTTATGACTTTAAGTATGATTTTCATGGCTTGAGTTGGGACCCTAGTGGAGGGTCAAGTGTTGCAAGGAAGTAGAGTCTTGCAACGAGAAGAATGGCAAAATGGTTTTGAAATGGAACACTGATAATGTGGTTGCATATATATAATCAACTTTTTATATCTCAACATCTAATCATTAAATTAAAAATTTGAACTACTAGATATGATCAAAACTATTTAAAATGCTTGTATATAAAAAATCAACTGATTCTGAAATTCCTAAGTATTTAATTTAATATGTACTTGTTATTGCTTATTATAGCTTATTGTGACCATGCCAATTCGAGGGTTCGGCGCAGAGTCACGCTAGAGGGAGGAGATCACAGCCATGCCAAGATGGCATAGGCGTAAGATAGGATAAAAGAAAAGTAAAAGGAGTCACCAACTATTCTTTTATGGGAAAGACGAGGAAAATCACAAAAGATTGAATGCATGAGATGCAAATGCGAAAACTAGGTGTCTGCTAATCAGAGGACGGGTAAGGATTCCTATTACGCACAAGGAAGGGGGTTAGGCACCCTCGTACGCCCAAGAAACTCAATTTTTCTAGTCTAAATCGCTTACTAAAGGCTAGATGAATGTTTGCTAAGCCTGAACCATGCTCTAAACATGCTAATATGAATGCCATGACAAGATTGGATGGATGTGCGAAATGTCTGTGATAATTGTAATGAAATCCATATAGAAAATGATCAAATGATGAAATGATGAAGAAAATTACATGAAATGATGATTTTTTTTATAAGAGAATGCTTCGGGAAATCACACCAACATCAAGAGAATAGAAGATGTGATCCACCCTAATCATCGGAATTATGGGAAATGTGATAAAAATTAAAATGGGGAAAATAATCCGCAATAGGGGTAATGTAAACATCTTAGTCAATTAATGTACGCCCCTAGGCGATGAAACCCAAATCAAATCATAAAAATCAATAAAACATGTGAAATGTTTATAAAATGTCGAAAATGGTATTCACAAGAAAATGGGGAAGAATCAAGAGTCAAATTGAATAAAAAGACTGTAAACAAGGAAAGTGACAAATTCAAGGACTAAAGTGCAAAATTAACAAAGAAATATCAAATCCACTTGGAAAACTCTACAAAAATCAGGAAATAGGAAAATATCACATGAACTAAGGTGGGAAGACATTTTGACAAAAAAAGGGCGTTAGAATATCACATGTTGCAAATTGAGAGAAATTAATGGACCAAAGCGCAAAATTCACAAAAAGATGGCAAATCATGATTGAAAACTGTACAAAAGGCTTTATTTTAATGTTTTGAATTAGCGGAAAAAGAAATGCAAGATAATGGTGTGAAAAGTGTGAAAATTGTATTTTTGATAATTTCATGGAAATATAGGGGCTTATGTACAAAATATATATGAAATGTACAAATAGGACCAAAATGTGAAATCAGAAATTATTTTATATTATAGTTATGGTTTTTAGATGAAAATTTTATTTATGAAGGAATTTACAAACATATGTGATCAATAAATGCAAAAGATGCCAAAATGTAATCTAAAATCCAATTAAAACCATGATTAATGATTTAAAAATTAATTCAGGGGCCTGGATGCAAATGTTCATGCTCAGAAAATGTTATTGAATGAGTTGAGGGCCTTATGCAAAGTTCCAAGATCAAAATGCAATGAAAAAAACAAGTTTTTTAACAATTCAGTGTAATTATGGATTGTTTCAGGTTCTAGATGCAAAATTCATATGGAGAATTCGTTTCGAAAGGTTCTCGGGGCAAAGTATAAATTTTTCGGACTTAATTACAATAAAAAACTTGATTCCAGGGATTTAAATGTAAGGAATCAAATATTCATAGGATTAGCACAAAAGATTTAAAGTCAACAGGGAAAAACATGCAATATTTATAATAAAACAAATGACATGAAGTTTTTTTATGAAAATACAGGGGCTAGAATGCAAAATAACAAGATCTAGATGTATTTTTTTAAAAACTTAAAGAGTTTTATCAAAAATAAAAATAAAAATAAAAAAACAAACTTGTTGCCGTTGGTGATTCGAAGATCGCCGACAGTGACAGCTTGGGGAGGCCATAGGGCGTCTCCCCGGTGGCTGATCGATGATCCAAGTGGGGGAAGAGCAGGAGACGGCGACGGGGAGGAGATCCAACGGGTGGGATGTGCTCGTCGACGGTCGGTGTGCCTTGCTCGTCCCTTTCGCCGGTCTTCTTCTCTGGCGACGACGTAGAAGGACGGTGAGCTAGAACGGCGGCGATGCGGCGACCGAGAGGGCGGAATGGCAGACGAAGAAGCTGAAGGCGGGCGTGGCGAGTCTTTCCGGAGCATTGGGCTCAGTCAAGGCTGCCTTGAGCGCTCCTCCTGTCTTAGGCTCAAGTGAGGCGGACTGTCGGCAGCGTGGACGATGATGGTGGCGTCACAACGGCGGTTTGGCGCAGGCGATGGTCGGGAAAGTTTCAAGAAGTCGAGGCGGCGCTTCTTGGTGTGTCGAATAGGGCTGCGGTTGGCCGAGGCATTCTCCCAATCTCGAGCGCCGGTGATGGGTGCGGGCAGCGGTGGCAAGGCGCAGGCGGTGTTGTCCTGGCCACTGGAGGCCGGAAAACCTCTCCTGGGTGACGAGGGCCCAGGGAAGAAGAAGAAGGAGAAGAGAAGAGGCGTCGGATCATGACCGACTCGAGAGGCCAAGCTTCCCCAGTGGTGGTGAACCCACTGGCGGAGAAGACGTGGAAGACGTGACTGGGGGCGCTAACCACGCAAAATCTATCCTAAACACATGGAAATGAAGCAAAAGACACAGGAAGGCTGAATCTAAACTTGGTTCTATCAGGGGGAGGAAAACTACCTGGTTGTCGGTTGTTTCCCAGCGGAGCTTGGCAGCGGCGATCCCTGGAAGTGGACGTTCTGAGTTGCGAGTGAGTGGCTAGGGTTGCAAAGAGGTTGGAGATCATGTGGAAGTGCTCTCGGTTCAGGGTTTTTAGCGCGTGTCTAGAAGGAGAGTGGAAGTCGAAGCCCCTTCCTTAGTTGGTTGACCGTACCTTTTAAACGCCAGCCAGGCTTTTTTCCACTGTCGATTCTTCACCTCCATTGGATGAGAGCCATCGGATTGATGCCGGCTGAAAGGAGGGTGGCCGAGGATCATGGGGGAATGGGATATGGTGTCGGAAATCACGGGACAATAGGCTGGCTTGAGAAGAATGGGTTGTCGGAGTTGGCTGAAATTATTTTTGGCTTTTCTAAAGTTTTGAATTGCATTTTTGAATGAAATAGTGTTGGGCTTAATGGGCTTAGGGTTTTGATTTGAATTTTAGGGTTTTTGGTTTTGATTTTTTTATTTTGTTTTGTGATTTAAATTGAAGATTAATTTGATGATTTGTGATTTGATTTGGGGATTTGGATTGATTATTTGTGTATTAATATTTTAAGTTGATTATGGTTTTATTTGATGATTTAAACTTAATTAAACGATTTGTCTTGGTTTTAAATGGATTAAATCGTTTTCTCATGATTTTTGGTTTTGGATTTATTTGATTTTGATCTGGTTGATTTAAGTTTTGGATTTGATTAGATTAAATTCAGATTTCATTAGTTTTCACTTGATTTAATTAAGGACTTTATTTAGGTTTTGATTTAGATGATTTTCGCTAGATTTAATTAAGGGTTTTATTTAGGTTTTGATTTAGATGATTTTCATTGATTTAATTAAGGTTTTTACTTGATTTTAATCTTGATTAGGGTTTTTATTTGATTAATTGGATTTCAAGTATTTTAAATGTGTTTTGTTTGGTTTTTATTTTAATTAGGTCAGAGTGGATTAGTATGGGCTTGAATGGGCTTCTGTGGGTTTAAATGGGCTAGGATTTTGGTGGTCACAACCAGAGCATCATCCGAAGGAGCCTGTTGCCAAGTGACTTCAAAATCAGGGTGTCTACACTTATAAAGAACTATTGAATTTGATATGAATAGATCCATATGTTATGAGTTTCAAAATGATATAAATTTTGGTGTGTACTTAATCTAGATGATATTTATTAAGATTCATAGATTACATTTGGGTTTTGAAACTTATAACTTAGAGATCTAGTGATTCTTGTTTTAAAACAATTGAATTCATATATGTATAGATATGTGTTAGTAAATGTGGTCAAGAAGACCATAAACGTTACAGAAAGGGATAAATATTCTCCCTTAATCAATGGAGGTGGATTAGGACAGAAGAATTATAAGGAATAAATGCCTCCACTATATATTGTGTTTGATTCTAATTGGGATAGGCAATGAAAATAAATCCTAGAATTTTCATAATCTTGGAGCCCTAATCTCTATAAAAATTGAGATCAAGCTATCAAGTGGTATCATTGTCAAATATTTGACCTTTTTTGGCCGATCACGTTCAATCTCGTTTTCCTCCTCTTCGGCTATTTTCTTCTAAAAGTTTGGACAGATCTGGCTTTCTGTCTCTCAGAGTACACTTTCTTAGCCTCCTTCATGTTGTTCTCCTTCGATCTCGTCCTCTGATTTGCGTCGATTTTTTTCCCTGGCACCTGTGCAACCCCTACTCCTGGCCCTCCGTGTCTGTCTCTGTAACCATGCTGACGACAGCCTTGGGATTGACGTGAAAGGCCAAATGCACGAGGATCGGCAAAGTCTTGACAAAAATAGCAGAAATAATGATAAAATGCAAGAGTCGCCAACTAGTCTATTTTAAAACGGAAGACGATGAAAACCGATTAAAACATTCAAATCATGCAATAAAGTCAATGGAAAAGGTCTTCATAAACCAGAAATTGGCAAGGATCCCTGTTGCGCACGAGGAAGGTATTAGGCAACCTCGTGCGCCCGTAAAAATCGGTCTTTTATAGAGTTCCACAAGAGTAACTCCCATGGGATGCAGACAGCCTCGCAAACGAAGAGCCTGGCTCAGATTCGTAGGGAATATCCGTTGGCGAGGGTTACAAGCACGGGAGATGGAAAGCCAGCAGCCAGCACTCTGAAAAGTGGCTGTGCGCCAGCTTGGTGTGCTAGGATGGTGCTCCAACTAGATGTGCCACTATAGTGCTCCTGCTCGGTGCTCCAGCTAGATGTGCCACTATAGTACTCCTGCTCGATGCTCCAATCAGGTGCTCCACATTGATGCTCTCCACTAGCTACCTGAATTGCTAATTGGGCCATAGGCTTGTGGTCGTTTTGTGCGATGATCTAGTTAAAAGGTTAAGTAGGATTCAAAAGTGGTTGAGCTTCTCGCATCGGAAGCAACATCTGAAGAGTTTACCTATGAGCCACCTCAAAATCTTGGTGTCTACAGTCTCTTCAGCCCCGGCCTTCTGCTTCCAGCTCTTCGTTTCCGACCCCCTGCTTACGACCCTTTATTTTTTCCTCACTTGGTCAATCCCTCCAAAGAGTCATTGTTGTTCCTCCTTTGCCACACTATTTTTGGCCTCCCCTTTCCTCTCTGTCGTTGATCCTGCTGCTGATGTTTCTCTTTGGCCTTCCACCGCCACGATCCCGCCTGTCCCTCTGTGACCAGCCTTTCCATTGTCGAGCATGTGCCACATAGATCCAACCTCCCACCACATCGCCACACCACTCTGTTGACCTTATTGTGCCTTCGCACCCTCTGGCCATGGCATCGCAGAGATCCTACATCCTCCTCCCTCAAGCACGTGGATTTGGTTCTTTCCTCTTCTTCTCCATCTATCGTGTTTTCTTCCTTCGTTTGGTTTTGTAGTTTATTGTTTTATGCTTTTGTTTTTGGTTTTATTCCTTGCATAGCCTTAACATCATGTTGACACCAAAATTTATATAACCAAAAGCATAAAACATTATTTCACTGGTGCATTACTGACGAGATAAGCACCATCCGTTTTTTTATTGTTTTTTATCTTCTTAGTTTGTTCTCAATTCTTTTTAGTTTGTTCTCAGTTTTAACACATTATTTGATTACTATTAATTGATTATATATATGTTTAACTGGGTTATAAGTTAAGATACACATCTATTTTACATTAGTTTTGTTTCTATTATTAGTTGATTATTATTATTGTTTCACGTAGGAAACATACATGCTCTCATATTAGTTTTATTCTTATTATTGGTTACTCAAAGTTATTATTCTCTATCTGATTTTATCAATTAAAAACTTGTTGCATGATTATTATTGTATATTTATAATCTTTTTTTATTTTGGATTGTTGATTATTGAATATTATTTATCGTTTGATTTATTGCACATGTTTTGTTCTATTTGATATCAATTGTTGTTTCATATTATTTTTTTCTAATTAGTTGAGAACCACATTATTTGATTAAAAAAATAGAAATTAGGTGTTTAATTAAAAATTGGTTTTTTTAATTCTTATTGTTAATTTATTACAACATCATTTAAGTTAACATTTGTTTTAGTTATACATAATTCCTGACATAGATTTAATTAATCTTATTAAATATTATTTAAGATAAAATTCTAAAATTAGAAATTTTTTTTCTAGATTTATTTAAATGAGTGCTAGTAAATTAATCACTACTGAGTTGGGAAAGATCGAGAAATTGAATGGGGTAAATTATGAAATGTGGCACTAGAAAATAAAATATGCTTTAATTTATGATAATTTCGAATATGTCATTGAATCCAATCCTCCATAACTTGACAATAATGCCTCTAAGGCAGAAGTCAAGAAACAGGAGAAATGACAAATCGATGACAAAAGGGCTAGGAGTCTCATGTTTATATTCATGGAAGATAGTCTTATAAAAACTTTTGAGACTCATGACACTTCATAAAAATTATGAAATGTTTTGAAGGAAAAGTATGATAAAACTCCTGAAATAAATACTCTACTTCTCCTTCAAAAGTACAACTCTTGTAAAATACAAGAGGGATAACATGTCATGGAACATGTGAATAACATAAATGTCATGGTAAAAGATTTATCTAATGCTAGAACTCCTAATTTAGAAAAATTACAAGTGACAACTATACTTAATAGTTTGTCAAATAGTTTTAACATAGTGATCATAGCCATGAGATCTACCCAATCTCTTTAACTCTCAAGAACTACTAGCAAGGTTGGAAACTAAACAAGAGATTATGACTAGTCGTTAGAAAGAGATAAATCTAGAGAAAGCTAATTTTTGCACATCAGAAGGCTAGGAAAGACAAAACCCAGAATAAAAGGACTGGATTGAATAGGACGCAGTTCAAAAATCAATCACTGTCAAATAAGCCTCAGGATTCTTGTCAATTGTGTGGTCGTTTTGGCCACTATAGAGTAAATTATTCAAACTAGGATGGAAATAAAGGCAAGGCATCGAAACAGAAAGGCAACAAGAGAGTCTTCATTGGTGTAGTAGAATGCAATAATGTCGTTGTGCCAAGCTTAAATGATAGGTAGATTGATTCTGGTGTTACTCATCACATTGCATAAACAAAGAAAAGGCTAGAATTCTTCAGGGAATTCAAAGCTAGTGAGCAACGCATCTACATGGAAAATAACACATATATATCTGGATGTGGAAGGCGTTAGCTCTTATCACTTAGATATGGGAGACAACATCATGATCTTGAAGGATATCTTTTATGCATCTGAGATAAGGCGTAATCTCATTTCTGTACTTGCACTCATAAAAAATGGTTTGAAAGTTCGCTTTTATAATAAGTGTGTATCCATTAGAAAAGACAAGAAAGTACTTTCCATGGGAGTGTTTGTCCCATAACAAGATTAATTTTGTATTCCTGTAATAAACAATGAGATAAATAATATTGATAGCATTTCTAATTATTCTTTGTGCCTATTGCCTAATTGTGATCTATGGCATGCTAGATTAGTTCATCTTGGAAAATAAAAAATGGAACAAATTGTAAAAATAGACATTCTCTTAAATATTAATAAAGTAGAATTAACCTCATGTTAACATTGCTTAGTTAGAAAAATTACTAAGAAATCATTTCGTATTGAACCTGGGGAAAATGAATTGTTAGTCTTGGTACATTCAAATGTATGTGGTCTACTTAGTACAAAAAAAATACAACAATAAGGAATATTTTGTGACATTCATAGATGATTATTCTAGATATACATATCTTTATTTAATTGCACATAAATCAGAGGTATTGAGTTGCTTTAGGAAATATAAAGTAGAAGTAGAGAAGCAACTTGGAAGAAGTATTAAAATTTTAAGATTTGATAGAGGTGAGAAATATAATTCAAAGGAATTTGAATCATATTGTCAAGAGCATGGAATGAAGATGCATATTACAATGCCATATATGTTACAACAAAATAGTATGGCGTAACAAAAAAACAGAACACTAATGAATTCTATTAGATGCATATTATCACATTTATGCCTCCCAAAAGAATTTTGGAGAGAGACATTACTCATTCAAATTATACTATGAATAGAGTACTCACCAAATCGGTTAGAGGAATTCTATGAATTGTGGAATGGAAGAAAACTTAATATCAATCATCTAAGGAAATGAGATTTAATAGTCCATGTATTTATTCCAAGTCAACTCATGGACAAATTAGATTTTAGAACATTAAAGCGCAAATTTATTGGATATTGTAAAAAATCATCAGAATATATATTTTTCCATAAAAAAAATGGAATTATTGAGTATAGAGATGCTACATTTCTAGAAAATCTAGAGGAAGAAGAGCATACTGTAACCATGCCGTCGAGAATGGTAAAATATATAGATGCCAATGTCGGCAAAGTCACGGTAAAAAATAAAATAATATGCAAATGCAGGAGTCGCCACCTAGTCTATTCAAATGGAAGACGAGGAAAACCATATAAAACATGAAAATCATGCAAAACAATGAAAAAGGTCTTCATAAACCAGAGAAAATGGGTAAGGATCCCTATTACGCATGAAGAAGGTGTTAGGCACCCTCGTACGCCCGATAAATCGGTCTTCTATTGGTTTCTATATTGCTTATGAAATGTCGACTTTTCAGCCTTTTAAGTACGCCTGAGGGCGATATACCATGCCATGCTAACGTGTGTGTGGTGTCTAAAATATAGGTGCATGATGTGTAAGGGTGTGTTCTAATGCTCAGAAATATCGCTCTCATGCCGGGTCAAGTATTGATGCAAAGATATTGCATAAATAAGATCAAGGATCTAGTATTTTGAGCGATTTATCATCCCTGCTTTGCTATATGCCTGATGCAAACTAAAATGCATGGAAAATAGTTGAAAATAGAGTTATGCCTTCCTAACACATTAAGGAAGAAAGCTAAAGAAAATTCAAAAGCAAATCGAGTCGAGAAAGCATGCAAAAATCATATAAAAATCTGTTGTGTGCTACTGAAAACAGGCCAATGAGCCTGTTTGGTGCGCCAGACTGGTGCTCCAGTCTGGTGCGCCACTTATGTGTGCCTAGGTGGGCCAGGAAAATGTGCTGAGGGAAAACAGAAAACTATGCAATGCCAAAACACCAGAGAATGCATTCTGGAAAAGTATGTAGTGTGAAATCCTTCTGTAAAACTTGAAAAAAACATGTAAATGCAATGATTTGTGGTCCTAGTGCTCAAGGTATGGTAGCCTCACACAAGGTCCCACCTATTCTGTGCTAATTGAGGGATGTAGGATTCAGCCATGCTACTGGATCATGGGCTGATGCACAAGGCTCTCCACGTAAGAGTAAAGTGCAACCAGCCTACCAGATTCTAGCCAAGGATTGAATATCCAAGGAGAGAAAACAATTGGAAAATGATCTGGTTTAAAACCGAAAACATGCATGTGAAATCTTGGAACATCAAAGAACCAACAATAAAAGAATCAAGCTCGAAGTCCTTCATAAAGCCATGCAAACAAAGATGCTAATGT
>JAMKQA010002209.1:0-26341 GCA_024699735.1 Posidonia australis | reverse complement strand
AAATCAAAATTTAAAGTTTTTTTATCATTTCCATGGACTTCCGTAAATTTACCGCGTTTCCACCGACATTTCCACCGATGTCCGACACGTTTCCTATTTTTGTCGGACCGAAGTCCGACACGAAACCGACATTTGATTCTATGGTCATGAACCAGTATTGAGTCTAAGAAAGGAGCAGTTTCTTTTTTTTTTTGGGTTTGTGATGCCAACATGTTCATGATCTCTATTCCATCTACGTCATCGGACATTTTGCAAGTAGGCTGTTTGTTGAATTGTTGTGACCATCAAAACGGTTCTACTTGCCTCATGTATGTAACCTGTCTATACGTGGAATTTGAGCTACAGAGTGAAGTGTTACAGGCGTAATCTCAAAAACTAAAACGGTAAGACCTCAGTTCCGATTATTTGTTTCCTCCAATGATTTTAACTTTGAATTCTGTTAATAATATTGGCCATGCAAAAGGAAAGAGAGACAACTTCCACGTTCGGTTCATTGAAATGAGAATTCATGAAACGACCATTAAATTTCATTCGAGGAATAAAAATGCATGATAACGTCAACCGCACGGTTAACGAACATAAGCAGTTTACATATTGTGGATGTGTGTGTAACCAAGGCCACGTCCAGACCCCAAGTCATTGCAGCAGCTCTGAAACTATAACCTTTATACAGGAAGTAATTCCTTACGGCCATTTCACAAGAAATGTAATATAAACAGAATGACATGGTCGCACAAAGCTGCCTAATTGGTGGTTCAGATAACCCAGAACCAGGCCACGATTGCACCAGCCACCAGGCCACAAATTAAAAACAGAACGATCGCAATCCCTGCCATCTCTGAGTGCTGTATTGGGACCGTCTTTGGAGCAAGCATCAATAGGATGCTTGTGAAGTACCCATTAGTCAGCCCAAGAAGGCATGTCAAAAAAACGATCGGTATTTCTGATCTAAAAAACTCGGGACCATGAAGACAGCCAAGAAAAACAGGAAAGAATAGTAGTCTTGCAGCAGATGCTCCGACAGCGATGTTTGCATTCTGAAGTGCATAAACAGCCGGCAACATCTTGCCAACAAGATCAAACACATTGTAGCAGGTTATTAGAATGATAGGGTACCAGTCCTTCAGGAGATCAGAGTGCACATCTTCCGTGATGAATCCGGGAAATATGGAAAGAGTTACAACATAGATGAGGAATATTCCAAGACCAAACCATTTGATGCTACCAAGGATTGCCCACAATGTTGATCTCCAGGCTGAGGCAGACAAAGAACCTTTTTCATCTCTCTCAATTTGTACCGCCCTATTTTTTATTTCCTTGTAGTATTGAACAATCGGAATCCTATCTCCTAAATTGTAGCAAACAATGCATATTGCCATCACCACGATAGATACAGCAAAGTAAAGGTTTGCACTCTTCCTCAAACCATCAGCATCTTGTGAATATATAGCTTTAGTTACAATCCTCAGGGCAGAGATAAGCACACCTGCAGCAACACAAAGTTACACCATATAAGTGACCTTTATGTATTATGGCGTCTCGTTGAGGAAATCTCAAGCAAATCACGAAACAATTGAAGTGCATACCCCCACACAAAAGCAAACATCTACTTACAGAAAAGCATGTACAGGGAATTATGCCAAGAACGAAAATGATCTTCAAGATTCCATAAACCAGTTTGGTATCATATATTGCCAATCAAACAATACCATGAGCCCATAACATAATTCTTTTGAAGACTATGAGACTTAAGATGAGACTTAAGATGTGTATAGATCAGGGGAAGAGCATGCTCAAAACTATTTTTTTTTCCCGAAAAAATTAAGACTTAAGATCTATAGACGAAAGGTATAGTGAACTCAAAGCAAAAGGTTGTCCACTTTAACTTCGTGCACAAGGCTTCTCCTCATGTCATCTACATCACTCTTCCACTGAGGTATAGACAC
Organism: Posidonia australis; assembly: GCA_024699735.1. Taxonomy (NCBI): domain Eukaryota; kingdom Viridiplantae; phylum Streptophyta; class Magnoliopsida; order Alismatales; family Posidoniaceae; genus Posidonia; species Posidonia australis. Next base: position 24,395 of record JAMKQA010002209.1, on the reverse strand, counting down.
ATCTAATCAATGCGACTCTAATCTGACATACCACTGAGTATAATGAAGATGACACCATTAACAAGTTAATCCAATAAAAAACTTCCTGCAACTGCAAATTTATTTAAAGTTTAAACCAAGTAGTGAAAAATACTCTTCCTCCAACTGCAGATCTATTTAAATTTTTAACCAAGTAGTGAAGAGCACTCGTCCCAGTTAACATTGGCAACTACAAGCATCTTTCTCCTTTACCCTATCATCCATCAAATGTTATCCCACAGCCTGCTCTTCAATCAGGCCTTGAAGTAAAATCTCATACCATCCCTAATACGAATCTCTTAAGATTTCATTTCTCGCAGAATATTTTCATGAGCTCAAGGCCCATTCATGGTCCAACTTTGTTTCTTAGGAGCTACATCTCCTCGTATGATATTTCTTTGATTCACAAAAAAAAAGAAAAGGGAATGACCCATTTGCTTAATTTCTGAACATGAAGATAATACCTTAGTGGCTAGTGCTGATAGAAGAGCTGAAATGATACCATAAACTAAAACATGCCCCATTGGCAAGATATTAACAGAATCATAGCCATTGTTTCATAAACATAGAAATATAGTCTACTACTAGTTGGCCAGATGAGATTCAAAACCTTAAAAAAAATCTCATTGTTTTAAAACATCAGAAATCTGAGTTGGAGAATTCTTTTAACAATTATACAATGAAAACAGAAACCTCACAAAACACCAATTTGATCCCATGGAAAACTAGCAACAAAAGGCAGAAGGATTTTTACCCATCCTAAAAAGTCAAAACGTCAACTTGGTAGTAAAACCAGAATCCAAATCTTACCCAATACCTGATGGACACCACTCTCATGAAATATACTCCCTATCACTATCGTTGACCAGGTGATATCCACAACCTTAGCAACAAAATCGCATCTTCTCGTAACAATGGGCATCTAAAACAACTCCTCTTCAAACTATAGTTCCATAGTGAGACGAGTAACGATTACTTACATCAGAACAACACAAAAAAATAGAAGGCATCTTGGAACAGAATAAAAAGGAAAAACTCACCAGACGCAGCAGTCCCGGAGCACACGGCCTGCATGTAAATCTCGGGCAGCTCCCCAGCCGAGCCAATGACCCCGCCCTGCACGAGCGCATCGGCCATCCCAGCAATGACAGTAGCCACGACCGTGAGATCGAACCCGAAATACAGCCCTTGCCTCCCCTTCACATACACCGCGTCGAGCACGGGAGGGATCAAGAGGCAGACGACGAACAGCACCAGTCCGGAGTTGATCCTGGCGGAGGCGCTGGACCGGTGGGCCCAGCCGATGATGAGGACGAGGAGGAAGAGGCAGACGAACATGTAGGACACGGAGAAGACCCGGTCGACGGGGACGTAGGGGTAGAGGTAGGAGAAGTAGTCGACGGCGGTGATGAAGGCGTTCCATGGGAGGAGGAAGCCCGCGCCGAGGGTGAAGTAGACAAGGTAGGCGAGGTGGAAGGTGTCGGTGGGCGGGGGAGGCAGGGGCTTCAGAGGGAGGAGCGCTTGCTCCTCGGAGGCGTTGGCGGCCACCATCGCCTTTCCCATCTCGAGTTCTTGCTCTGTCGTGGTTTTTTTGGGGGGGAGGTGGGGTGTGGGATCTCGTTCTTGAGGGGGAAGGTGACACCTTTTTTTTATCGGAGAAGAGGGAGGAGGAAGGGGAGGGGAGACGATGCGTGGGGGAGTGTCAGGTCGAATTTCGTTCTTGAGTTATAATATATTTTTTTATGTTGACCTGTAATATGACTTAATCTATTTTACCTTATGAGTTGGATCAAGGTAACGGATTAAATAAATTATTATACAATAAAACAACATATGTATACTTGTAATGAATCAAATATATGTAAATATATATCATAAACTACAAAATAAACATCTTAAACATAATCATCAAGTCATACAAATAAAATCAAATAAATATAGCCTACAAGATTAATATTCTACTGGTTTAATAATTCCAACATTAATAATTCATATCAATAAAACCACATAAATATATTATATAAGTTATTGTCATACACAACCAACGTAGTTAATTAATATTCTCAATCTTTAACATTCTCCATGATGCAAAAAATCTTCTATCATATAAAATAAATAATACACATTGTTAAATTAATATTGACTTTATAAAGATAAGAGACATAAAAATTGTAAACATCCTAATTTAACAGCCACTTGCAAACAGACTTCTCTAAAAGAACTTGTTCCAGCATCAATAAGGTATTTTCCAACACCAAAACTCATTTCACACCCTAAACTAGTCCAAAGCCCTATACTAACCTTAAACCTTAACCAATCCACCAACCTAGGTCCGTTAGTAGCCCAAATATCCAAAAAACCAGTCCAAAACCTAGCCAACCGGCCCTACAGTGACTCTAGTGCAACTTCATAGTGCAAGTTCTCAATGCAACCACCTAGTGCAAGTCATCAACATGAATTGCCAGCAAAGTCCCTTGTGATAGTATTTTCAGCAAAGCGACTGCATGTACTCCTGTCGTAGTCCTTCGCCCATGCTTTCGGTGCCCATGCGTAGCACAACCTCCTGGCATGCCTTCGCCATGCCCTACTAGCCTGCAACACCCCCCGCATGCATGCCACCTCCTACAACAACACACTAAACACTGCATTTTCTCTAGGTCGACGGCAATGGCATTCAAGAGAGGCAACTAGCAGTGACATTTTTCTCCTCTTGGAGCGGTGAGCTCCTAAGGGATTGCGTTCCCTCCACCAAATCAGAGCCTACCCAGTGATCCCCAACTAATGAGGAGCAACCCACTGCCTCCTCCGTTACCGGCCATTGTTGCACCACTCAATTTTGGCCACCCAAGCCACTACATTCCCTTCCATAGCCATTGAGCCACCCAAACAACCACTACACCCAACTCTGAGCACCTCCAGCATCTCAACAATCCTCCTCACCCACCTCGGTCACCACCAAGCATCACCAACCTAGACCAAGCCGTCGCGAGTCATCATCGAAAGGACAACCAATACCCAACCATAGGTGAGTCTCCTCCCCTACCATGCAACCCTATGTTTTCCTTTTTGCTTCAATTTTTATCGACGTTAATTTGCATGCTCTCACTTGAGTTTTCCGAGCTTTCTCTCCATGCATAGCATCTTCTCCAACCACCAGCGGTAGGCTCTTTGCTCATGCAAGGCAATCAGCCCATGAGCACATGGTGAGCCCGTCCAAGTGTGCCTCCTCCTTCTCCTCACTCCACTGAGTCATCCTAGGGGTTTCTCGATGCTCACGGCCTCCTCCATGGTTGGCCGAGCTTGTCACCTCTGGTGAGAATGGGGAGAGTTGCATAGGTGTTCCACCTACAATTGCATTGCGCCATCCACACCTCTTTAGCCTCCTCCACCTTCTAGTAATGTCGGAGTGGGACCTCGAAGACTTTGGCCTAAGCTCACAGCCATGGATGTTAGCGGAACCCAACAACAGCGGAGGAAGATGGGTGGAAGCATCCAAGCACCCATGGCTTGCATTTAACACCCAGATGTGTTCCTCATCATCCTTTCATGCTTCCCAGGCATTGCATAGCCTCCTTGCATCGTTGCATTCCGTTTCGTGCGATGATAAAGTTCGTTGAGCTGCTCTATAAATCCTCCAACACACTCTGATTGCGTAACTAACTAGCACTACTAGCCAGCGCAACCTACCTACGTAACTAGCCAACACGGCTAGACAATGCGAATTGCTAGCACGAATCGTTAGATCCAGAGCAGTTCACAGAGTTGAGGACTGTGCTTTTTGATTCTTTGATTTGTTTTCCTACACATTTACCTTGCATTATTGCATATAGACATTAGGCATTGCATGATTTTGCCTACATTGTGTGACTTTTCCCTATGTTTCGGCATATAGCATCCATCCATCATTAAGCATTAATGAATAAGCAAGCATATCTTAGTATTGGCCACACATGCTAGTGATTAGTTAAGAAAGACCGATTCCTCAAACATATAAGGATGCTTAATACCTTCTCAATGTGCAATAGGAGTTCTTATCTTTTCTTTGACATGCAATGACCTATATGTCGCATCCATTAAACATAGAGCACAACAACTGCATTCCCACGTTGTTTTCTTGTATTTTTCTACATTCGATTTTCCTTATCTTTCGATTTAAAATAAACTAAAAGGTGACTCCCTTTTCCTTATTCTTTTGTTATTTTTACCCTCACATTTTGGTATTTTCAAATTGAATATCCTTCCTCAGATTCACTTCTCCATTATGACCTTATCGATTCCATGCGTGCTCACTCGTGTAAGGTTAGTTCACTAGTCAGGGCACAGAAACAAATGTTAAAATAATAAATAACATCTAACAAATTAATAGATTAATGGATCGAATGATATGCTCAATCCATGTCTCATTGTGTTAGTAAGTGGTTGGTTAACGGATTATATGTCAATGGGTCAGGTCTAAAAATTCGACCAATATCCTAAAATAAGTGGTTGGTTAACGGGTTAGTGGAGATGATTTTAAGATTCAAGAGAGAGGCCAAGCACCCATTAGCGACGTGCATCATGTGTTCTCTCTTTTTTTATTTAAAAATGTTTTGCTTAGCATATCGAAGAAAGAGATGTTTATGTCTTTTTCTAGTGGAATTTATAAATTGTGAAATGCCATGTAGGATTTATTTTTGTTTGTTGGTTGTCTTTATGTTTTATATTTTTCCAATTTCCTATTGATTTTTCATATTTTTAGTTTTTATTTTATTTTACTTTCCATTGAGGTCTTACAATTCACTAGTGCAGATAAAACACCTATTTGTTTAATCCTAATGAAAATATCTTTATACTTGCAACAAAATACTTTTAAATATAAATAAATAAACATACGTAAATTATATGGAACTTCTACAGTCGATAGCTGCAAAAAAGAGTGATAAAATATATTCATGGAAATTAAATGTAAATTCCATGCATTCATCTAACTACATGTTATTCAAACTAAAAAAAAAGGAATTGATTGTAGTTTTCACGCATTTAATTAAGTGCATAAGTACATTATTTAAAATGTTTTAATTTCCATTTATGAACTGGCATGTCTCTTTTTGTTAACGGTTTAGATATTTAATATTTCATCAGCTTTAATGCCAGGTAAGAAACAAAGTCCAGTATTAAATATTACAGTTCCATAGGCAAACAGCCTAAAAATGGTATCAAAATATTACACCAATGGTGGAAGAAAATAAAAGGAACTCAGAAGAAAAGTCTCAAATTTCATCAGAGGGCAAAGTCACTCTTCCGGATTCTCCAAGGGGCAGAGAATCAACTCCTGAAGGGATTCTGGATGAAGAAGGGATAGAAGAAGGGTTGGAGGATTCCACAGGCTGAATTGCCATGGTAGATATAAATTGCCTCATATCATCCTTCTCAAATCCTGAAATAAGATTATCTACCTAGAGATTCATCAGAGAGATAATATCATAAATGATGGTAGAACAAGATTTACATGAATTTCGAAAAATCCTATTATTCCTTTCTTTCCAAATCAGCCAGAGAATGATTTGAAGCAACAAAGTCCACCCAGAATAAGGCAAATAAAATTTGAGATGAGGGGCAGATAAAAATAAATCAGCAACATTAAAATGACCAGGGTAAAGAGCTAAAGCCAGGAAAAAGTCTCAAATCTTCCTTGCAAAAGAACAATTTAAGAACAAGTGATTGTTATTTTCAATGCACATTGAGCAAATTGTGCATAATGGAGACCCAGTCCATGCTCTCTTCACCAAATTATCTTTTGTCAAATTCTTATTCTTAATTACTAACCATGAGAATAGCTTTAATTTTAATGGAGTACAATTAGCCCAAATACAATTGTAAAAAACATTACGAAGACCCTCATCATTAAGAATACTGTATGCTGCCTTCACTGAGAAAAGGCTTTGATTAGGGGGCAGCCAATTGCAATTATCATCACTATTTCCCAAATACAAAGATTGCAAAATATTAACAAATTTTTCCAGCTGAGCCTAAAGCATTCTAGGATTAATTGTATAGCATTGGGACATTAGAAACAATCTGTTAAAATCTCTGTGAAATATGTCCACAGTTTCTTTTACAGAAGCTTTTTTAAATCTAGCTACACTGTATAATTCAGGCATAGAGATACATAGAGGACAGTCATTGAACCATTTATGATTCCAAAAAATTGTATTATGACCATTGCCAACAGAGACAGAAGTAAAGCAATTGAAAAAATTAAATCCCTGCTTTAAATAGCTCCACAGTGGGGAGCAAATAGCAGTAGAATAGTTCAGGATAGCTCCAGGCCCCCTGTGCAAATATCTGGCCTTGATCAATAGCTTCCAACCAGGATTGAATTGATTAGAGAAAGTTACCATATTAACTTGGTCTTTAGAGCTGCACTAAAGTTTTTCAGATTGATAATACCCCAACCATTTTGCTTTTTAGATCTACAGATATTAGACCATTTAATAATGTGCATCCCTTTATGCTTATTACATAGAGAATTCCATAAGAATTTACTTCTTAAAGTATCTATTTTTTTCTCTATTTTTGAAGACATATGAAGGACAGACAAATAGTATGTTGGAATTACTGACAAGACAGCATTAACCAGGGTAAGTCTTCCCCCCAATGATAAGTGTCTGGCCTTCCAGGAAGAAAGTTTCTTAGTAACTTTCTCAATCACAAGTTCCCAACTATTAGCATTAGCTTTTTTAAAATGCAAAGGCAATCCAAGATATGTGATTGAGAGATCAAGCTTCTCACATCCCAAGATATCATAAGAAGATGAAAGATCTGTCTGAGTAACCCCCACTCCAGTTAATGATGATTTTAAGAAATTAATTTTTAGACCAGAACAAGTCTGAAAGCAACATAATATTCTTTTGACGTTAATCAAATTCTCCTTATTATCAGACAAAAATAATAGAGTATCATCTGCATATTGCAGATTAACCACAGAAGGGCCATTATTAGGAAAAGTTATCCCAGAAATAAGATTATTTCTCTTGGCCAGCTTCAACATAGCATTCAGAACATTAGAGGCAATGATAAATAAAAGTGGGGACAAGGGATCTCCCTGCCTTAACCCATTAGAAGCCTCAAAATCCATTGATTAACACTGAAAATTTTGCAGATATTATACACATACGGATCCAAGAGATCCACCTGTCTCCAAAACCCAATCTAGAAAGAGAATCTAGAAGAAAATTCTAATTTATATTATCAAATGCTTTTTCAAAGTCTATTTTTAACATATAACCTTTGGTATTAGAAGACTTCATATAATGAAGGGTTTCCTGAGCAATCAGGAAACAGTCCTCAATGGATCTCCCTGTCATAAATGCACACTGAGATGCATCAATGACAGAATTTAGAGCTGGAGCCAACCTAGAGGCCAAAGTTTTTGTAATGATTTTATATATGCTATTAAGTAAGCTAATGGGTCTAAAGTCCTGCATCCTAATGGAACCCAACTTTTTTGGGATTAATGCAATAAAGTTCTGATTAACTGAAGATAGAAATTCAGGATCATTAGAAGAGTGAAACACATTGAAGATATTAATTATCTCTTTTTTCAGAAGATCCCAAAAATGTTGGAAAAAGAATAAAGGAAATCCATCAGGACCTGGTGACTTATCCCCAGCAAGATGAAAAACGCTTGCTCTGATTTCCTCTTCCTCAAATGGAATCTCTAACTGTTCTGGATAGGGTATTTTAACTAGGATTAAAGCATCTCAGTTCAGAGTTATTTGAGGATTAACACCCTTATTGAATAACCTTGTAAAGTGGTTCTCTATTTCACCACAAATTTCCAAATGAGAAATGGATACTGTGTTATTAATAAGTAGAGAGGAGATGTTATTAGTCCTCCTATGGCATTTAACCATATTATGAATAAAGGAGGTGTTCAAGTCTCCTTCCTTCAGCCACTGGATTCTAGATTTTTGTCTCCAATATACTTCTTGCTCTTTAAGAAGATTAAGATGTTCCAGTCTCAAGGCCTTTTCCTGAACCCAATCTATATTATCAGAGTATTCAGCTTGACTATCCATCTCCTGAATTAGAACTTCATTAGTTCTGAGTCTTTTGGTTCTAATGGCTTTAATTGGCTCTATCCATTTTTTGAGTATAGCTTTCAAATTTTTCAATTTAAAACTAAACTCTGACACAGGAGATGATATGGAAAGTGGATAGCCATTCTGCCACCAATATTCCTTTATTACTTGTTCAATACCATCATAAGAAAACCAGGATTTATAGAATTTAAAAGAGAGGGACCCCAACTGGCATGTCTCTTATTCCTTCACAAATTGAGAATAATATAACAACGTAGACACTATAAATACATAAATAGACGGTCTTACGGTCTGAGTGTAAGTATCATTAATAAATTTTGAATTAGTATGAGTGTGATGTAGAAATATAATCTAGTAAAAAAACATAAAGATTGGAATGGGAAGCACTTGCGTATGTAGACCAACGTACTACGGTTCTTGCGTATGTAGAGTGTAGACTCATCATCCTCCCATGTGTCTCTCCCCAGCTGCATGAAGCCAAACCCATTTTACTCGAGAGTCTACTTTTCAAAGTGTCGGTGAGGATATATGGAGGCAAGTGGCACGGTGACTTGGAGCAAAAGACAAGGTGTGCCGCTTGGAAGACATGTGCCGCTTGGAAGACATGTTATGTTTGGAATCTTAACTTTTGAAAAAAAAAATATATATATATATATAACCGGAAAATGATTTCTATACAGATTGAATTTTTAAACGTTTTCGAAAAAGGGAGGAATTTGAACGGATGTTTAATGAAAAAAATGTTCAAAACTAATAAAAAAAAATGAATGACACGCATGAGCCAACAACATCCATGTAAAAATCTCGATATCTAAAATTATCATACAAATACAAGTAATTTAATTTAAAATACATAACTTAGACATGTGTAATATGTAAGGATTTCAGGTTTCATTAGAAGGAGAGTGAATAGTAAGTTTAGGAATAATATACAAATTAAAAGTTTATTTAACAATTTCTAACAAAGAACACAAATATATATAATTAGGCAATGATTTGAATATTAAACTAAGAATATTCAAAAAAAAGGGAATAGGAGATAATGAAAATGCACACAAAGGATTTATAGTAGTTCAACCTCTCTGACCTAGTCTAATCCTTAAGAACTCCTCGATTCCAATCTTATTCTAGGTCAAAATCCTACCGTTACACTTCCCTTACAAACCATAGTCAAGACTCTACAAAAACTACAGATACCACTTCTCACAATCAAAGAATAGAGGACTCAAGAAATATAAAATTACAACACTTACTTTTCTTACTTCACCCAAATACTTGACAAGATTGATGGATGGAAGTGAAACTTCTTACTCAAATAATGGAGAATTGAGATTAAAGATGTGTTTGACGCTCTTTTTAATGGATGAAACTGGAATGCTTGATTTTGGATTTAGAATACCCTTACAAAAATTTCTCAATGAAATTCTAATAGTTGTATGTCTTTGAAGCTCAATAGGAGATCTTATTTATAAGAAAATATGGATAGAAGTTTGTGTCTAACGTCCTTCTAATATTCACATACGGCAACTAATTAGGTATATCGAAATTATTCAGTATACCGATTTAATACTGATTTCTGCAACATTCAGATAGTTTGGTCGACTAGACAAGTTCGGTATGTCCAAGTATATCTCCTAGTCTGTTATACCGAAATTGTTCGATAAGCCGAAATGTCTTGTTTTGGACCAATAAAAAATAATTTTAATGAATGATGGATTTTGAGACTAAAGTAATTTTTCTAAGGCACTATGGGGGTATTTAAGAAATTATTACATGTTCCTACAAATATAACAAATTATATTTACATAATATAATATTTTGTCTTGAATTTTCCACTTGATCTTCGTTCTTCAATTTGACTTGGACATGAATTTTCTATGTAAGCTCCTTTTTGATCCATTCTTCTTTATTCTCTTGCCAATGTCTATAAAGACATTTCTTTGACCTATTAAGAAAGGTTAGCTACAAATATGATTTTTTATCATTAAAACGAGAGCCAACTAAAAAGCCAACATAATTATCATTTAACCATGAGTGCATAATGTAACACCGCATGATTTAATCTCACATTGCTTAACAAAAAAAAGTAGTTGGAGCTAAATAAAGACCAATATCAACTTCAGCTTAAGCATTTTAAACCTAGTTGTTGAGTCTGAAGTTGTTATTGGTCTGTTGAGCCAAGGTCATTACAAACGGTATAGTATGTTGGACCAACTAAAAATGTAGACGGTTAGATCTTTATTTGATAGATTTGATTCTTTTCATTTATCTTATTTATTTGGTTTTTCTTAATTGTACTAATCTGAATGATTGTCGTGTTTTTAGAGCTAGTTATGGTAACTGTTTGTAACTTCTTTTTTCTTTTGGATAATATCTTTAAATAATATCCCATTATTTTCGTTATCAAATATGGAAATTTCAAACTGCATTGTATATTCGTTTGGTAATAGATTATATAGTAATACACGTTGATAGTTACGGATTTAATTATTCAATTACGTGACTACCGGCATATATTACATGATCTTGAATTTAGTAAGATATTTACGAGATATTGACTGTATTAATATTTTTGTTGCCTTTCACTAAAGTAGTTATTCATTTACGTGATAGTTATGTTTTTGGTTTCTGCAGCAAAATTTGAAATAACAAAATAGATCTCGTTTGCAGAGTTTGGTTGTATAGTCAGAACCCATTTGCAGAGTTACTATCGGATATATTTTCAGGTTTTCATTCTTTCACTTTGCATGGTTTATTGTTTTTAGTTTTTTTTTTTTTGGCTTGTTAAATTTAATTTTATGCGTATGCATGTTTTTAGTTGTTTGTAATACGATTTGGTAGTTTTTTTTTGTTTTAGAAAGAGGGCTTGAAGGATTAATGACTATTTTTGTAGTTTTTTTGCAGTAGTTTGTATAAATTTAGTAATTACGGAATTTTAATTTATGTAATTATCTTTATGTATTACGTAGTTTTTGGTTTAATGTTGGTTGTTCAAAAGTATTTACTGAATTAATTCAATTATATATTTTATATGGTTCAATGATTATTGTGTTATAATAATTATTTGTAATCAATGATTTTTGTGTTATATATGGTTCAGTGAGTATTATGTTATAATTATTGTGTTCTATATATATTCATAATCATAATGCTTTTTGAAAGAATGTGATTCTAAGTAATCATTTATATTTCAGTAATTGCTAATATTATTTAATTGTGTGTAATACGATCATTATTAATTAGTAGTGGATTATGTTATCAATGTCCTTGTTCAAAACTAAATATTATTGAAATATGCACGTAGTTGTATTCTTTGATTGTAACTTCTGAATTTTTGCAGTTTACAATGTTCAGTGATTAATGTGTCATAATTACTGTAATCTACTAATATCTGTAATTACTGTGTAATTTGTTATTAGTTTTTTTTTTACTTTTCAGTATGGATAATAAAGGATAAAAGACATAGTTACAGTTGATGAATGTGCAATTAGTACTGAAAGATTAGAATGCAATACTCTTGATACTTATGAAGATATCGACAAACCTTATTTTGGTCAAACATTTAATGATTTGGATGATGTCAAACAGTTCTATTTATGTTAAGGTAGACGCTTTGGTTTCTCTGTGCATTCTCATACCACCAAATTTCGATTAAATAAGAACACTAAGAAGAAAATCTATTGTCAAAAATTATTTGTATGTTCAAAAGAGGGATTCTACAAAAAGGTTGATTAGTCTAATAATGAAAAAAGTGTTGTTAAGCGTAAGAGGAAAATTACTCTTATTAGCGTTGGTTGTCCAGCAAAGCTAAAAATTAGATTGGATACAAATAATAAAAAGTGAGTAGTTGTTGAATTTGTTGAAGAGCATAATCAACAGCTTGTATCTCCTTCGAAATTGCATTATTTGCCTATAAATAGGTCAATTTCTGTGGCTAAACGTTTAGAACTTAAAGGATTACAAACTGCCAGCCTTCGGACATTTCAACAAGTAAATATTCTAAGTCAACAATCTGGTGGGTTTAATAAGATGGGATGTACAAAGAGAGATAATCGCAACTTTCAACGGGATTATAGAGAAGAAACAAAGGATTATGATGTTCAATTTGTCATACATCATTTTCAACTGTAAAAAGATGTTGATGATAATTTTTTTTTGCGATTAAGAAGGATGATAATGGACGATTGAAGCATTGTTTCTGGTCTAATGCAATATCCAAGCAAGATTTTAATATATTTGGTGATGCAATTACATTTGATACTACGTAGCGAATTAATTTATATTCTTTAGTTTTTGCTGCATTTTGTGGTGTAAATCATCATTGGAAAACAATTACTTTTGGTTGTGCTTTGATATCAGATGAATCTCAGTCAACATTTGAGTGGACTTTTACTAAATTTATAGAATGTATGGGTCAACCACCTTCAGCCATTATTACAAATCAGGATCCAGCAATGAATGCAGCAATTATGAAAGTATTTCTAGATACTGTTCATAGATTTTGTGCATGGCATATTATGCACAAAATTTCTGATAAACTTGGTAGCATTGCAACAAAATTTGAAGCCATTTCTGAATTCAATTCGTTAGTGTATGATTCAGAATTTCTTGAAGAATTTGAGGAGAGATGGAGCACATGGATTGAGAAGAATAAAATGAACAATAATAAGTGGTTAGCTTCAATTTTTAGTATTAAAGAGAAATGAGTACCAGTTTATATGACAAATTCATTCTTTGTTGGCATGACAACAACTCAAAGAAGTGAAAGTATGAATGCTTTCATTCAAAGCATGGTATCTCATCATAGCTCTTTATTAGAGTTTGTAAGTCGTTATGAAGATTGTTTAAAGAGGCAGCATGAAAAAGAGAATATTTGTGATTTTGAGTCGAAACACAAAAATGCAAACTTGTGTAGTGGTATTGCAATGAAGAAACAGATTCATAATTTGTATACAAGAAGAATGTTCTTTTTTTTCTAAAAAGAATTGAACAAAAGTTTCATGTATAATGTATATCCTTCACAAGGCAATGACCCACATGCTGAGGTAAATTTTACATTCTTGTTTACATATTATGCAATTAGAATTTGTAATATAGTCAGTGAATTACATTTGCTGCTTATTTTTAGGTAGATTAATTTTAAATTTCAGTACTTTGCAAATCTAGTCCTTTTACTGAAACTTTAATATCATAGTTTTACAAGAAATTCAGTAATTACTGGAATTCTTGTTTGTCTCAGTTTTTTGTAGTATGCATCGTTTTCAGTTCACTTGTTTGTTGTAATTTCTTTTTGTTTTTAGGGAAAGGACACTTTTATAGTATAACGCAAGGGTGATGATAACAATTGTAAACTTGTTATTGTTGAAAAAGACAGAACTAAGTCTAGATGCAGTTGTCGTTTGTTTGAATTCAAAGATTACCCATGCAGACATTTGATTGCTTTTCTTATATACTTCAAAATTAATGTTCTACCTACACATTTTATTTTAAAGCGGTGGTTTCATTCTGTTAAGGACGACATAAGATTGGACATATACTTAAATAATAATAGTTTAAGTAACGGTTCACAATACATGGAGGTAATAGATTTGGGTAAACAAGTAGCTAATTGTGTTGTTCGTGGACAGGAGTTCTATAACTATGCGAAGGAAGAAATGAAGATGATGATAGATGAGGTGGATAAAATGCAGAATTCTGTAATTACTAAAAATAATGATTTGTTGCATTATGAACCTGGAAAGAAGACAGAACGTCGTTCAATTACTCGATCATTCTGTCATGATAACAAGCCTTCTAAGGAATTAACTATTTTACCTCCTCTACATGCAAAAACTAAAGGAAGTATTTGAAGTGGTAGGCCAAAAGGTGGAGGTGTGCCACATATTCAATCAGATCGAGAAAAACGTACACAAAGAAGGCAATGTAAGGCTTGTAGAAAACATAATGTTAACCATGATTCTAGAAATTGTTTTGATAAGAACAGAAGGTATAGTTTTTTTTTGTATTTTATTATAGTCTTTCAATAATACATTTTAATATACTATTTTTTTAATTTGTATCTTTTGAAAATGTTACTTTTTTTTCGTTTGTAATATTATGCAGTGTTAGTGATGAAGATCAAAGCATTAGCAAAGGTTCAAGGAATGACAATAACGATTCAGAACATATTAATTAGTTTAATTTTTATTTTTGTAGGAAACTATTTGATGTACTCCATTACTTTTTTTATTAGTTTGTTACTGTATATTAACTTTTATAATTTATAGTGACATTTGGGTATTTGATAAATTTACTTTTGGTCCTCTTTTTTTAGTTGCTGATGTAATGATGTTATTATACAATACTTAGAATGAATCTTAATATATTGGGTATTCAAAATTTTTAATTGTTGTAATTATTGTTTAATTTGGTATATGTAATGATGAATATTGGAATTAAATTCAGTAATTTTTTCATTGATATGTTTGCTCTTGATAATGTTTTAAGGATTGAAAGGGTTTTGTATGTAAACAAGTAAAGAAACATTATGACTATTTAAGTTATATTTCAGTAAAAATAATTTTTAAGTAATACTGATATGATTACTATTCTTATATAATATATTTCAGTAATTTAATAGTTTCAGTAAAAACTGATATAATTTGGAAAAGAATTTCCTGTTACAAATGTGTTTTACATTATTGAACGGAATATAAATCAATACATCCAAAGACACTATATCTAACATTTTAGAAAACTTTACAAGGTATATAAGTAAGATTTACAAAAATAGATGAAACAAAATATTTGTCATCAATGGACTAAACAAACATTGTTTGATATAAAAGATTTGGTCAAGCAATTAATATTAAAGTACTAAAATAACAGTATCCAAAATGTAAAATTCAATATGCAAGTATCAAATAACATTGAACTGAAATTGCTAAATATTATATCATTGTCATTGTGGTACTTCCAGTCCTGTCTTTCTCAATAGTTCTATAGTCATCTCTGTTCGTAATCTAGGCATGTCTGATTGACTAAATGCAAATGACTTCTTCAACGCTATGCACTCGCATGCTATGCCGCAGTCTACACTTTCTGGAGTTTGCTGTGAGTATTCAGAAACAAATGTAAGACTCCAGTTGTCAATGTCCATTATAAGATGCTTTAATCTCTGGAAAAAAAACTTTCACCCACAGAACCTGAGTGTAAAGTAAATTGTAATAATATTTAGTGTAAAATAAGAAATGCAAGTATACATGTTAATCATGGTAATCATAATAACATAGATTACTTGATTGTTAGATCTAATAACATGCAGTACAGAAATACTTACCTATCGTCTCACTTCAGTGTCGTGTTTTCTTTTGCCTTTTAATGAAGTGTATGATTTGAAGATTTTGTTTGAGATGTCTACATCCAATAGATGCCAATGATTACCAGAGTGAAGTGGAAACAACCAATGGTCCACTTTAGTAAGGTCTTCTTGCAATACATTCATGTCTTTATCTACCTTTTTCCAATCTTTAAGCTCAACTGAGTAGGGGTCATCCACATGCATATCCTATCAATAGGTAATGACAAAATATAATATATTCAGTTATTTACAGATAATATTAAAGATTCAAGTAATATCAAATGTTGTAATTTACTGAATTCAGTAATTTACTAAATTTATTAAAAAAGTATTTACTGAAATTATTCATAAACATACAGGAATGTATGACATTGCAAATCTTATAGCGTCTTTCAACGACGATGATATCATTATCCATTTGTCTACGACTCCACTCAGATAACAATTTATTACCTGAATAAATAGTCCATTAGTAATATGTCATTTTCAAATTTTTGGTACAAGTCATAATACATGTATATGTACCGATCGTTGTATTGATTGCTCAAATAGTAATTTCTTTATATCATTCCCCATAACAGTGTCATCTCCAATGTCATAGGAGTTATTGCCACTATAGAGATAAAAAACAGTCATGTATACATCGTATTCCACCAAGATTATAAACAGTCATGTAAAATCAGTAGATATGCACTTACAATTTCTTCACATTCGAAACGAAGTATTCCACCAAGATTGTATCATCATTTTCTAAGTTTCCTTGGTAGCAATCCTTCATTTGTTTCCTAGTCTGCCATAAATAACAATACCAATAGTTTAGCAAATAATGTTAGGTGTTATAGTATCAAGGTGTATATGCATAAAATTTACCATTTTTCCTTTGATGTAACGCAACCTTGAAGTTGTGACCATTCTCTTGGTTTGTTTAACTCTTTTGCACAGGGAACTGATGAATGGGTCATCACTAACTTCGTCGTCTTTCATTTTTTCTTTTCCTAAATTCTCCACAGTTTGGTCCTTTTTAGTTACTTCATCATTTTCAAACACATATGGTTGTATTGCTAAGCATTCTTCATGTCCTATTGGTATGGAATCTTTTTCTGCATAATTTTAAAGGATTTCTACCTTTTTTTCCAAATCTTTGTTTCTTTGTAAGAGCTTCTCATTTTCTAACTTCAACTCATCATTTCCCTTGTTCTTTTCACTCAACTATTCATTCAATTTTTTCAATGTAATTTCATGTTCTTTAATTAAACACTCAGTTAACACATTCTTTTCTTCCAAATCTGAAATTTTTTGTTTCATCTTTTCAAAAATTTCATCATTTACAGAAGAATTTTTTTATGATTCCCCAACCTCGTAGTTCTCTAAAGGTCTGGTTAAGATATTACGTAGTAGAGATCCATCTAATATTGTTGTAACCTACAAGTTAAACATCACATAGTAGATGAAAATTTAATCAACTTCATATATATGCAACTGATTTTCAGATTTATAAATATGTCAAATAAAAATTGAGAACTAAGAAACTGAAAAATAGATATCAGATTGATAAATTGTCAAATAACAAATATCAAATTCAACTGATAAATAACTTCAGTACATTTTCTTAGATAACAATATCAGACATGTACATTACTGATAAATATGTCAATTATTGATAAATTTAGTGCTGTCATATCAGATATGTATAACTTACTTATGCAAGTCTATATAAATGACGTTTTTTTCTCTTTTGTCCATCTCTTTATCAAGGGCCTTTCAAAAGGTGTGTTGGAAATACACATTCTTGTGATGTCCCATACCCAAACCTGAAAATTAAAATAAAATAGTAGATGTTAAATAATGTTGATTGAATAGTATTTATTCATATGAACACAAAATCATGCGCTCTAGACAACGAAACCCTAGCCGCCGCTCTAAAGCTCTTCTCCACCTCGCCCTCCTTCGACTGGGAGGCCTTCAAGGCAAGGCTCCTGGAGGAGGAGGTTGCCTTTGTTCCAGTTGCTCCGATCCGCAAAAATCGTCACAGATCGTGGAAAAACCCCGCCGTAGCGGGCACAAACTTCCCCCTTGAGATCGAGGGGAGGCATCGGGAGGAGGGGGAAGTCCTTCGTTTTGTCTCAACCCGCAAACTGCACTGCAGATCGAGGAAGAATACCTCTGTATACCCTTCCTCGCAGGTAAGTGATGCCGGGGTGCTAGCCTCCCCCTTTGCCTCTATTTGCGATGGAAATCTTCCCTCGTCGGCAGTCGACCCTCTTCTTTGGAAGCCTAGCCCCCAGCTAGGGTTTTTCGGTCGGGATTTCTCCACTTGGGGTGGATCCGACCAATTTTTTTGCTACTCTGGCTCGTTGTTGATGTTGGTGTTGGTGTACGATAGTTCATCGTCTACCATCCCACATGCAGTTAACCTAGCAATATCTGTGGATTGTTTTATGCATGTTAAAGTTTTACATTTTAGTTGGTTGTTTGGTTTGGATCTTTGTCATCTGTGCTTAGATCTGGCCCCCCTTTTGTCTGGATGGAGAAATCTCCCGTTCTCTATTAAGTTTTTTGAGAACCCTAGCTCCGGGGGTTCTGGTTCGTCACTTCCGTTGATGACTCTGGCCTTGTCGCGGTTCTCCGACGACCTCTCTTATAAGGCCCTCCCCTCGGCGGCGACTGCTACCTTGGACTGGTCATCGGACCAGGCAGTTTCTCCCTCTTACCTCCAACTCTTCTCCTCTCCTTCTGATCCATTGGTTCCCATAGTGTCGTCGGTCGGTGGGTTGCCGCCGGTGGGCTGTCGAAATTCTATTCCAATCGCCTCCTTGACAGAGACAGCTGGGCTATGGTCTGCATGTGACCTTGTCAGTCCCTCTGCCACCGCAGAGCCCGCCTCGAGTTCTGTGTGGAATTACTCATCCTTCCGAGTTCCGATAATATCGCTGGATTATCCTAAGCCCTTCTTTAATCAGGATTTGCCTCTCGAATCTCTCTTGGGGAGCGTCATTACTGATCCTAACTGTGACCCTTGTTTTAATCCCGACTTGGCATCACTCATTACTTCGCTCGAGTCCCGTACCAAGGCAGACCATTCCGATGACAACTGGCATTTAAGACGCCGCTCACCTATCTCTCACGATGACTGCCAGTCGTTTCCGTGCGCAGCTTTCACGTCTTCCACGACATCCCTTTTCAGTGACGGTTTTGGACACATATCTTCACGATCTTCTGACATAGGGATTTCCACTGATATCCTGGATTCACCTACCCTCCCTCCTTCAGTTGGCTCTCGATTCGCTTCCCTTGCTTCCCCTCCCCTTTCTGTCCTCTTCTCTGCCCAGAGGAGCTAAGCGTCTCAACCCTCGGCTGCATCGGCGGAGTGGATCACGGTGAATCGTCGAAAGCCCTGCCTTCCTCTGGTAACTTTCTGCCGCGCCTCTGGCCGCTGCTTTAGCTGTGGCCTTCTTGGTCACATCAAGAGAAATTGTAGATATTCGGGTCTGTGTTTTCGTTGTCTTTCCCCATCTCATTCTGTGGCAATATGTAATTTTTTTCAGGAAGGAAAACAGCCTGCTTCTCCGCTCCCCAACATGGCAGGCCTTTCCCCTCATTACCCTACCATTATTCCTCCATCCCTGCGATCTTCTCCTCTCCCTTTCCTGTTGCGCTCTTGTATCTTCCCATTCCACTCAGCTGACCAAGGAACTCCTTGAGCATCACATAGCCACCAACTGGCCCCTGGCATCTGGAGTTGAAGTCAAGGACTCGGCCTCGGGAAACTTTCTTCTTAGGTTCTCATCCCCTAAGATAAAGATAGACACCCGGAACCTATATGGATCCTCCTTGCAATCTCTTTCTGCCTCTTTTACTCATTGGACTCCTCAGTCTAATGCGGTATTTACTCTTAGAGAGGAGGGAGTATGGGTAAGACTAGAAGGTATTCCACACCACCTATGGAATGTGGACATATTCAAGTTCATGGTAGCCGAGTTTGCCGATCTTCTGGAAGTGGACCTCATTGTCGACCGAGCCAAACAGCAGAGCTTTGCTCGTTGTCGGATTCTGTTACATCATGGGAAAGAGTTGCCTGATACTCACTTCTATGCTTTTGGTCGTATAGTATATCCTATTAAGTTCAGACCTAGTTGGGATATCTGTGGTCCCTCTCCTCCCTCCTAGCATGCCCCTGTAGCTTGGTCCTCTCGACCCTCTCCCGCCATTCCTCAGAGAGTTCCTCCCCCTAACAGGAAATCATTCAAAGCAACCAAGGACTGGCGCGGGAATAGGACTGGGAAAACTTCTAGACCGGGGATAAATGTTTGGACTAGGTCCTCCTCTCTTCCACAACCCAGTGACCCTTCTCCTGTCTCTGCTGGTATTCTTCCCACCCCCCGCTTCCGAAGGCTGGTACAAAGCTTCCCCCTCTCCCTCAACTTCTGAAGTTTGGCATAAAGCTTCCCCCACCCCCTGCTTCTGAAGGATGGTATAAAGCTTCTCCCTCCATATCTTCCAGAGTAGATTACTCTCAGGGGTGCGACTCTCCGGCACCACTCAACGAATCAAACTTTGTCCAAGCGGAGATTCGTTGCAGGAATATATCTATGGGAAAGTTCAAGAAATTAATGGCATTAGATGACTGTATGGAGAAGGAAATCATGACTGGTAACTCCGCTGAATTGCACTCCTCCCATCCTGACACTCCGGTACATGCCCCAGGTATCAGCGGAAATCCTACAGAATCTACTGCTTGTGATTTTACTTCTGCTATTTTTGACGCTTTGCCGTCTTCCCTTCATACTGATATTGACTTAAGTATGGAAAACATGCATGATAAGGACTTAGATCCCTTGATATGGGACTCCTACCAGCATTTTCAAGAATTTTGTGGAAAAATTGGTATCTCCCTTAGGACTAATGCAAAGGTACATAGTTTCTTTTCCCAAATTAGGCACGATTAGGGGAAACATCCTATTTCCCTGAAGGATCTTAGCTGCTCTTGCGAGAGGAAACTTCCCCCTCGGTCCTCTAATAATTGTTCATGATTATTGCAGCATGGAATATCAGGGGATTAGAGTCTTGTGCCAAATCCCGTGCTGTACGCAATCTAGTTAGATCAGAGAAATGTGATGTTCTTATCATCACTGAAACTAAGAAAGAGTCTTATTCCCATGCTTCGCTTAGAGCTTTAAGGGGCAGGAAAATCACTTCGTGGTCATATCTTGCTTCCCCAGGTGCCTCAGGAGGCATTTTGATTGGCTGAGACAATAAACTATTGAGTCTTAAGATACATCTGATGAGTAACTATTGTCTATCTTTACACTTTCTTACACTCGAAGACAACTTCGAGTGGTGGCTCATAGGGGTCTATGGCCCCTGTGTAACTAGACTAAAGTCTGACTTCATTGAGGAATTGCAAGGTCTCAGCCAAGCGGTTAATGAAAACTGGATCATAGGTGGAGATTTCAACCTGATTAGATTTTCTCATGAGCATTCCTCTTACCCAAGGATAACTACACACATGTCAAGGTTTAATGAATTCATCAATGGAATGCATTTGGTGGACCTTTCCCCCATCAACTGTTTCTATACTTGGACTAACTTCCAGGCTGATCCCACGATGGTCAAACTTAACCGCTTCCTTACCTCTGCTTCCTGGTCTGTTAAATTCCCCAACTCATTCTGCTCTGGTAAGGCGAGAGTAGTTTCCGACCATGTCCCAATTGTTTTAAATACTGTTAGACAGAATTGAGGATCGACTCCTTTTAGATTCTACAGATCCTAGCTTCTATTTGATGGATGTCAGTCTCTTATTCAGGATTGTTGGCTGAAATCGAGAGATCTCTTTTACACATCTAACCCTTTGGCTGGATTCACCTATAGGTTGAAATATTTAAAGCAACGTCTAAAAAGTTGGGTTGGTCCAATTAGACTGGAAAGAGGTCGGAAACTAAGCTACATTGAAACACGTATTCAGAACATTGATAGCTTAGCAGAGCACTCTATCCTCAATGAAGAGATATGGATAGAGAAACAAGCATTGTGAGAACAGCACTTTGAACTTTTAAGAGAACAAGAACTTTTCTGGAAACAGAAATCTAGAATTCAATAGTTGAAAGAAGGAGATTTTAATTCTTCCTTCTTTCATAGCATTGTTAATTCACATAGACGGAATAATAGTATTCTCTCACTCACCATCAACTCTATTCAGATTACATCTCCTTTGGCTATCAGGGAGGAAATTGAAAACCACTTCTATTATCAATTCAATTCCCAAGATGGACCTAGAGTTCCTCTTAATTGGGACCGCCTAGCTCCCATTAAAATTCCCAACCCTGATTTACTTGAAGTACCATTCTCGGAAGAAGAGATCAAGGCAAATCTTACCATGCTTCCAAGGGACAAAAGCGCTGGACTAGACGGGTTCCCTATGTTCTTCTTCCAGCTGTTCTGGGATCTGATGAAAGATGACATAATGAAGATCTTTCATCATGTCTTCACAGCTTGTGAACCAGACACACTCTCCCCCTTTAATCAGACTTTCATTGTCCTAATTCCCAAACACTCTGAAGCTAATATGATTGCAGAATTTAGTCCTATAAGTTTGGTGAATAGTATTTATAAGATCTTTACTAAAACATTGGCCTCTAGGCTCTCCCCTATTCTTAACAAGGTTATTGACAATTCTCAATGTGCATTTCTTGCTGGACGCTCAATTGGAGACTGTTTTCTTGTAGCTCAGGAAACTCTCCACCTCATGAAGTCTTCTAAGGTTTCTGACTTCATTCTGAAGCTGGATTTTGAGAAGGCATTCGATAATGTCAATTGGTAATTCTTACTAGACTCTTTACAGGGGTTAAGCTTTGGGGGGAAATGGATATCTTGGATCAAGATGTGTATTTTTTCTGCAAAATTCTCCATACTACTCAATGGTACATCCCATGGCTTTTTTGGAGCTGCTAAAGGGCTCAGACAGGGGGACCCTATCTCCCCCTTGCTCTTCATCATTGCTACTCATGTCCTGAATCGTATGTTGCAGTTAGCATTAAATCACAAGCTTATAGAAGGCATCCAATTCCCACATGGAGGTCCCCATGTGTTAAACATTCAATATGCAAATGATACCATTTTATTTCTAGTTAACGGTGCAGAGAATATTGTGAATATTAAACGTATTCTTTGCTGTTTCCAATCTTGTTCAGGGCTTAAAATCAACTTCACGAAATCATCCCTTACTAGGATAGGGGTAGTCCAAGACTCAATAGATAATGCGTGTAATTCACTTGGTTGCAAGTCAGCTGAGCTGCCTATTACATATTTGGGTATGCCCCTTCATTATAGGAGAGCCACGCGTAGAGACTGGACTCCAATTATTGAGAAGTTATCCTCTAAATTATCCCATTGGAAAGCACATTTCCTTTCTCTAGGAGGCAGGCTGACATTGATTAACTCAGTTTTATCAGCCATTCCTACTTATTTCATGTCAGTACTCCACATGCCTAGGCAGGTTGAGAAAGATATTGACAGGATTAGGAACAACTTCCTTTGAAAGTCTGATCCTTCCGCTAGGAAGGGGGTGCATTTAGTAAAGTGGGGTTTACTTTGTAGATCTAAGCAACATAACGGCTAGGGGATTATTAATCTCAGAAATTTTAGTTTAGCACTTAAAACTAAGCTTGTTTGGCAATTATTCTCCCAAGATTGTCATGTTAAGTGGAAAGACTTAGTGAACACCAGGTACATGAATTCCCTTTGGCCTGGGGCTATATTAAATACTTCCACAAACTACTACTCCCCTTTGTGGCTCTGCCTTAAAAGTTGTTTTAATATTCTTAATTGTTTCTCCTTTTACCATCTGCGAAATGGGGAAGATACTTTATTCTGAGAACACAACTGGTGGAACGAGAATAAATTAAAATACATTTTCCCTGAACTTTATACTATTAGCAGATGGAGAAAAGCCTCTATCAAACAAATCTGTGAGTTATTTGGAGAGGACTTTAACAAGTTGATTGATCTCTCTAAAGTTCAACTAAGTCAGTGTTATACTTTGCAATCACAACTTGATATGCTGGTTCACATCATTCATTCTAAACCCCTGGGGGAGGAGAAGGACGTAATATCCTGGATGCCTACCTCCACTTTTAATTATACGGTTAAGTCCTGTTACAATAAATTAAATGATGGTGGACTAAGATTCACTTTCTATGAGCAAATATGACAGACCTGGGCTCCGCTTAAGGTTAAACTATTCTCTTGGCTTGTACTTCATAATAAGAATCTCACTAAAGAGAAGTTGACCAAAAGAGGTTGGATTGGATCTTTAAATTGTATTTTTTGCAACTTACATATTGAATCTAATAATCATTTGTTCATGTTCTGCGATTATGTTTCCCAAATATGGCAATTTTTCATATCTTCTCACTTATACCTTGCCTTTTATAGTTTGTATTACTTGTTTCAGTATAAACCTGCTCTTAGATTTTATTTAAGTTACCGTGGCTGGTATGTCTTGCTTCAAGTTATCCTCTGGTTAACCTGGAAAGAAAGAAATAGCAGAATTTTTCGTGGCTCTTCTAAGCCTTCTTATCTTATTATTTGGGATGTCATTGGACTAATGAATCAATGGTTAGATTCTCTTTCTCCAGGGTTTGAAAAGGAGGATTTGAGGAATTCATTATCTTCAATGAAAGTCGCATGGTCTGCAAATCAAACCTCCATTTGCACTACGGATGTTTCTCACCCTTCCACTGAAGCTAATATGCACGAGACTGTCCCTGCTGTTGACATGGGACAGTAGTTTTATTTATTTCCTTAAAAGAAAAAAGAACTTGATTTACCAACCTTGCTGGATGGTCTGTAACTTAATGGCAAGAACATTGCCTTATCTCCTTTCTTTGATTCTATATTATGCTGTGTGAATTTTGGACTCTTGATTCCCTTGGATCCTTTTCCTTGGGGTTGATTAC
>JAMKQA010002208.1:0-34715 GCA_024699735.1 Posidonia australis | reverse complement strand
CTCTGGTTTGGTGCGCCTGAGTGGTGCGCCCTAGAGAATCTGGATCAGACTGCAATCTGATCCAGAATCTACCCCAGAAAAGAGATGGGTGATTCATGCTAATGCAGATAAATTTATGCCATTGTTAAAAGCTGAAAACATGATGGGATGCACATGATCGAAAGCCATCTTATTAATCATGTAATTTAAACTAAAACGAGTTGATGGGTTCATGTATGAAAACATGCAAAGTGCAAGGGAATAAAACATGATATGAGCAAATCCCACCAAAACACACAAGTTATCTTATCTCTACTGCATGATTTTAGCATTTAGCAGCTTGGCATGGATTCATATGTAAAGAAACAATAAGAGAAAGACAGTTCATATATGCAAATATGGTGCAGATTTCTATGCTAGAAGAAAAGTAAGCATGCTTGCAAATGAGAGTATAGATTAACATGGAGAACATTTTACAAAAAGAACGAGCAAAATCATTACTGAAATCTTATGAATATATGACGAAAACAGAACATATATATGCTTCTAGCATACCTTATTCCAATGTAAAAGAACAAGAAGTGAAAAAGAAAAGTGAGAAGGCCTACCTTGTCCTGGATGTTCCATCAAAGAAGACTTAAGATAATAAGCTCCTTGATGCTTTGGAAGGGCTGAGGATATCTCTGGATGCAAGAAGAAAGCTAAGAACTCAAAGGGGCAGCTGCAGAATTCTAGTTGTAATTCTGTGTCTTGAACTTTCTAATCTCTAAATGGCTACCTATAGGTGTCTATTTATAGGGATTTCTTAAGGGTAACTTATGGAATGCAAGGGCCTCGTAGACGAAAAGCCTGGAAGATTCCATGGCATATTCGTTGCTAGAGGTAACAGCCATGGGAGGTGGAAAGTTAGCAGCCCGCAGCCTGCGAAATGGCTGGGCACCGGGTATGTGCGCCTGGCATGTACGCCTGCTAGGTGTGTTAGGTAGGTGTGCTAGGGAGGTGTGCTAGCTAGGTGTGCTAGGGAGGTGTGCTAGGTAAGTGTGCTAGCTAGGTGCTCTCTCCTAACTATTGGGAGTTCTAGTTGGGTTGCGTGCTTGCTATGGGTTTGGGGTTGGGGTTGGTTCAAGGGTCAGCCACATCCAAAGCAACATCTGGAGAATTATCAATGAGTCACCTCAAAATCGGGGTGTCTACAATACCCATCATCAATCATGTATTGCAAATGGAAATTAGTGAATGTGTTCCTTAAATTTGTTGTTTGTTTAATTTGTAGGACATAAAATTGGAGGAAATAAGGAGAGTTGCAAGAAGTTTACACTTGTTCAAAAAATGAGGAAAAAACCTTCTAGGTTTTGAAGGAGTCTATTTTCCGTTCTCTTTGTCTCTTATCTCTATTTTCTTTAAATTATTATGAATCAAACAAAAATTTATCATTCCGACAAGTGTCAAACTAGAAAAAAAAAAGGTAACAGTGCAAATGAAGAAACACATTGGATTCCAAAAGCAAAAGAAAAGAAAGAAAAAGTAGATAGTGCAGCAGGGTCATTGTGGTCATACAAGCTCTCCACGATTAAGGCGTGGACCCCACGAGGGAGCCGCAGGCGACCATCTTCTTCCCCTCCATTTCTTTTTCTTTTGTTTTCTTCCTTTCTTCTCTCACCGCCTTCCTCTTCATCCGCATTCTGCAACCACCGTCCTCTCCCTCTTTACTCTCGCGCACAATACAAACAATAATGCCGCTGCTGTTTCAAGCGATCGACCACTAGTTCTCCTCCAGACATGCCCTTCGCCTCATCGCACTCCACGCCCCTCCTTCCTTCCCACCACTCTTACCACTCCAGATCCATCTACTAATGTAGTAATCTCTTCGCCCCCGGCCTGTGGTATGCACCTGCATTTTCCATTTCCTCCCCAAAAGAAAGAAAATATCGTCTTTTGTCCCTCAGCTGCTGCTGTAGTCGTCCCTAACTCACATTTTGTTGTGCCCGCCCCTTCTTGGTCGGAGAAAACAAAAATAAAAGAAGTATTGTTTTCGTCTTCTTGTTCTTTGGCTAGGCTTTGTGGTTTGAGTAAGATTCCTATTTTCTGAGTTGCTCCAGATTAGTCCAACACAGGAAAAAAAAACCTGCTACTCCAGTAATGTTGTAGTCGGCAGAGTATACTGACGTCTTCTTCCAGAAAAAAATGTTGTGTATGTGTTCCTTTTTTAATTTTCATTTTTGAGGTGGATCTTTCGTTTTTGTTGGATTCGGGTGATACCATCTTTCCGTTTTGTTCCCATCTTTTCCTTTTTCGAATTTTGGTTTTGGGTCTCTACTCCCTAGCGTTGTTGCTCTCACTTGCTTCATGTGCTTCCGTAGCCATTTTTTTCCCCTTCTCCATGTATTCTTCTGTTTAGATTTCTTTGTCGTTCTTCTTCTTCTTGCCTGTAATCATCAATAAGCTTCGTTGCTTTTCTTTTCTTCGTTCTGTGGCTCTTGCTTCTGGTGCATGGGGGGTTTTCAACAATCAGTCTATTTGTTTTTCCTTTTCTTTCCGTAATTGCAAATTTTGAGATTGGCTTCTTTAGGTTGGATTTGGGTGGTGTAAAGTTTTTCATATCGCCATACTCATCTTTGTTTGTCCTTCATGCATTCCAGTTTACTATGTACTCGTGAGTTGTCGTAGTAAGTCAGATTCCTCTAACAATGACAAAAACATGCACAACCTTTCTTTACTGTGTTCTTGTTTTAGCAGCGATCCTTGCAGTGGTTGGGCGTCTAAGGAAGAGTTTCAGTTAGGAATTTGCTTCCAAGTCCAAGCTAAGATGGAGTTTATTTTATGCGAAATTTCATAAAGCTGCGATAATTTGCGAGATATGGAGACACTTCCCACAAATTCCATGGAAGCGCAGGACAAAAAGAAGCAACTTGGACTTGCTTCCAAACAATCCGCTCCCTCGACAGAAAGCATCAAAAGATTTTCCAAAATAGCAAAACCAAATGGGAGTATGCCATCGGTCAGGGCTTCAGTACCAGTTTTGCCTGCCAGAAGAAAGACTGGAGGTGCTGAGGCATCTGACTTGGTTTCAAATAGGCCTGCATCTAGCGTAACCCGACCAACTTTCAGTTCAAATGCCACAATGCCAAAGAGAAGGAACAGCACTGGTAGTGTGTCGGAGAAGCAGCTAGTCTCTACGGTGAAACAAACCGATAGGATGGGTTTAGTTGGTGGAAATATGGTTGTTCATTCCGTTGCTCAGCCAGTAAAGAGGCCCATCCCTGAGAGCACGCGGACGTTACTTCCTTTAAGCAGGGCTTCACAATCCTCACCAAGGTCGGATGGTAGCAGGGAAGATTCTGCTAGAAAAACCTATATCAAACCACCACTCAGTGGTTCTGCTTCGGTGAAGGTTACTTCATCACTGGCGACTAGCAATGGGCGCAACACTTTCAGACGGGCCACTTCAAGTGCTTCTTCTCCATCAACTCTCTCCTCTTCAGTTAGCAGCAGCCTGAAATTGAAATCTTTAGCATCCTCTGCTGACAAAGGTTCAGGCTTAACTGGACGAAGAAAGGTGTCAACTCTGGATAGCCGTGATTCTCAACTAATTATGCTTCCACAGATAGAAACTAAAGCTGGTGATGATTTGGTAAGTTTGCTGTCGCAATATTTCAACCAAATGGGTTATATTACAAAGGTTATCCGGTTAAATATCTTAGCATGGCCCTCCTTTTATGATGATTATAATCAACTTGTTTTTTGTCATGTAGTATGTTGTAAATTGATAATGAGAGATCCAAACTTGATTCATTCAATTTTTGGAATCTTAATTTGGGCTATCATTTATTAGAAATGAACTAAGTGGTATTCTCATGGTTACAGAGGATAGATCTAAGAGGCCACAGAGTTCGCAGTCTCACTGCCAGGGGCCTAAAATTGTCACCAAATTTAGAGGTAAGTCCACTAATATTCTCGAAAGATCATAACCACATGTAATTTGTGCAATGGGAGTTTACTTTTGTCCTTGTAAAGAGAAAATGATTTTTTTATCTAGTTAGCATATAACAACAAACACTTAATATAGTTAGTTGAATGCATCTTGATAAAGTAACTACAATATTTCTTGATGTAAATGAAAATAAGGTCTATTATGACTTGTTATTCCTGAAGATGTTATTTCATGGCATCATATTCATACTCTGAAGTGTGCACATCTTTGTTCCATATAACTAATATTGTCTCAGTACATGTGTACTAGACTGAGATCCTAAAATGAATTTATTCTGAAATTTGAACTAGATTCTAATCATTGGTTACATGGGTTTGGGTTGGTTTTAAAGAAGAGGTCCTGTTGGGTCTTGGCCTTGTATTTTTAACGTAATAACAAAGCATAATTCTTTTTGACTATGAACCAAGATTGGGTCAGATCCTGGTCCAAGTAGGTATTGGTGGTTTACAAACATGTGTAATCTTATAGTTGTGAAAAAGATTGATCATGGCTTATGCCACTACCCAAATTTCAATAGTGAGAACTCCCTACAAGTTCTTCACAAATACGCTTCCAAACAAAAGTGACTAGCAAAATATAAGCTCCAAAAGGGGGAAAAATTACAGGCATGTGACATCGCAAGTTAACAAAAAATGACAGTAGTTTTTTACATATGAAGAATTTTTCTTTTTAGCTTTCAA
This sequence comes from Posidonia australis, assembly GCA_024699735.1. NCBI lineage: Eukaryota > Viridiplantae > Streptophyta > Magnoliopsida > Alismatales > Posidoniaceae > Posidonia > Posidonia australis. The sequence continues at coordinate 30,065 of JAMKQA010002208.1, read as the reverse complement.
AAGAAGTTTCTGTAATATATATACAAAATCCTCATTTTAAGTTTTTAAGGGTAACTTTTTATATATCAATATCTAACTATTAGATTAAAAATTTAAATATGATTGAAACTATTTAAAATACTTGTATATAAAAAATTAACTGATTTTGAAATTCTTAAGTACTAAATTTTGCGTGTACTTATTGTAGTTTGTTATAGTTTACGGAGAACTATTGAATTTCTTTATAAATAGATCTATGTGTTAGGAGTTTTTAAATGATATGGATTTTAGTGTGTATTTGATGTAGATGATGTAAGTTAAGATTCATGGTTTACATTTTGGTTTTAAAATTTATAACTTAGAGACCTAGTGATTTTTACTTTAAAGTTGGTAAATTTGTATATGAATAGAGATGTATGTTAGTAGTTTTTAAATGGCGTAGATTTTGATATATATCTAATCTAGATGATGTAGATTAAGATTCATAAATTAAAATTTGATTTTGAAACTTATAGCACGTGTTTTTAAAAATTGTTACCAAAATATTCAAATGAGGATAATCCTCAGTTGATGTGCTCCCTACACACACACACATATATAGGTGTGTGTGTGTGTGTGTGTGTGTTAGGATCCATCCTTACTTAAGATATATATTAGGGTCCATCCCTACTTAAGATAAGTAGGGTTTTAAATCTCTCAACTATTAGATTTACATTTTATGGTGGATATAGTGGAAAATGTGATTATGGTAACTATCTTCTTATTTTAATGAAATTATTTTTAATTCTTGTTATTTAAATAGTAGTTACTGATATGAAGATGGACAACTGAAGTTAAGGGTTCTACTTATCTCAGGTAGGGACAGGGTGACTGCTCATTGTTGACTGCTATTCCATATCTTATGATATGGTGCCCCTTTTCTTTCGTCTTTGGTGCTCCTGTTTTCCTTTTCATTTTTCTGTTGTTTTGCTATAGTTTTTAGGAAGTGAACTTGAACTAAACTGTTTGCTATATAAGAATTAATTTGAAACCCATATATTCAATCTAAGCCTTGTTAACTTACTGTATGGTGCAGTTTGTGTACCTGAGAGACAACCTTCTTACTTCTTTAGAAGGGATTGAGATATTGAAGCTGGTGAAAGTAAGCTTTTTTTTTCTTCCCCCTGTTCTGGTCTAGTAATGCCCTTTCTACTTCACCTTTTGGGGGCATTTCATAGCTGCATCTACAGACTGTTTAATGTCTCATCAAGATTTGTGTGCAAAGTTTTGTTATTGAATGTAAATGCATGCTTTTTTACTAGGTTCTTGACTTGAGCTTTAACGATTTCAAAGGTTGTAGTTTTGAGCCTCTTGAGAATTGCAAAGCTCTTCAGGTTTGCACTTTTCTACCTGGTGTTACTTGACATACGTCAATATGATTCATTTTCTTATTTTCTGGAAATCGCGTTGATTCTGCGGAAATATATATTTGCCCACTTTTTTCTCAGCAACTCTATTTAGCTGGAAATCATATCACATCACTAGCAAGTTTGCCTGAACTACCTAATCTGGAGGTTTGTTATTTGTGCTTATACGTTGATTTGTCTTTTTGTTAATCTAGTTAATGCTGATTATTTATGTTATATTAAGTGCCTATGTGGTGGATTTTTTTTTTTTTGCAGTTTCTGTCAATTGCTCAGAACAGGTTGAAAACACTTTGCATGGCCAGTCAGCCTCGCTTGCAGGTTAGCTAGCTCCAAATATACTTGTGCCATCTTTCGGTCATTCTTTTTGATATTTCTGCTTTGGTTCACATGCAGGTTCTTGCTGCTAGCAAAAACCGGGTATCTACCTTAAAAGGCTTCCCACATTTTCCTGTTCTTGAGGTTAGATATCATTCTTTGAGTTGTTATCTGAATATAAGAACTTCAATTATCATTATTGTATTATTGAAAGAAGGGCCCTAGGAATGAAAGTTGGGAAATTCCCCAAAGCTTAAAAAAGGTAGAAGATTAAAGAATGCATTGTTAATATAGAAGTTTATAGAATCTAAATGGCAGAATTACACACATCACATCTGCAGTTATTTCTTAAAGGCATTACCTTGTGGTAATAAGTATAGTCATACAAAACGTGAATCATTTGTTCATTAGTTGGAATTTTGTGACGACCCTAGTTGTTACACTTAACCATTTCTCTTTTTTTTTGTATCAAACTGATTTTAAATCCAAACACGATAATTTAGAAGGCTAAATTAACATAAATAAATGTAAAACAATATATTTAGCTAGAATCTTTGATTTGTGGTTGAGTGATTTTCTTGCACATCATCTACTAATCTGCACCTATAAAACACCAAAACAAAAGTACACATGAGTTACTATTAAATAGGTTATCTAACATACACTCCACATAATTTAAAAAAACATCGAAAAGTCGACTCAAAATTACTATTGAACCAGCCAACACACGTGTGCACACTTGCATAGAAACCAACATGGAATCAAACGCCAAGCCTATAAAACCTTATCAATCTTACGAATCATAGTTGGAACACCAAAACTACTAAAATTCGAAACAAAATCATGGAAAACACACAAGTCATGCATAATACTTGTGTAAACCAAAAATCATTGGAAATCAACACATGGGTTCTTGCATAGACACTTAAATGCATTGAAATCCTAAAACACAGAAAACACAATGTACTCATTCATTGTGACATGCATCAAGAAAACCAACTCAAGATCAAAAGTCCATATCTCTTAAATCGAGATCTGTCAACCAATCCAACACAAACAGACATCTCAATATTGATGTCAAGAAACCAAAACTTTAGAAAACATGTATTTTATTTTAATACTACAGAACCACAACAAAGCAATTCATTATTACTAACGAGCATAAATCTTTTAAACATGCTTTTCATCATTTTTCTCTTTTCCAAATCAAAATCATATACATGTTTGAAATGACTATTTTATGCTGAATAAGTCCAAAATCATCACAAATTCACACTTTCATAGTTAAAAATTTGTTGTGTTGCCCGAGTCAAGTAACCAACATTAGCTCATAAGCAACTGTCAAGGCGTACTGTATTGTCATGGCAAAGACACCTTGTACAGGAGCTCTTAGTCCTAGGTTCTGTTAGAATAGTCTCATATTTAAAAAATGAGGACTGGAACTTGTGGTTATAAATAAATGGATTCTTTCACTCATAATTAATTGATTTTGAATTGGATGTCCATATTTTAACGATTCATACTTTAAGAATCCTTAAAAGTCACACAGGATAATGCATATATAGATCTGTCCTTTCGATGTTTTTGGGACTGTTGCCTTTGATTAATTAGAGAATTTTTTCACAAATTGGTTCCATAAGTACAATTCTTTAAGCTCTCATGCCTACTCTTCTAGTTTTCGATCCTCTAATGGTATTATTTATTCTTAGTTCGTTGGTTAGATTATTTAGTTCTCTTGGTCTTTGACCTTATTGTTGGTTTTTTGATTCGTCAATCGTTACTTAAGGTCTTTTGGTCCTTTAAAATCACAAAATCTCAATCTTGGACTTGCACATGACTCTCTAGAGGTATGAACTGTCTTTGGTCTATCAGTACAATCTTACTACTCTTTTGGTTTTTCGAAAATCACGAAAATTACTGGAACTTCATTTTAAGTAAATAGCTTACAACCATCTAGGGGTATCAATCATTTCTGGTCGACAAATCAATAATAAGATGTTTTGAGTGTTAGAGGTGGAAAGATTGTGTATCTTATTCAAAATTGTATAGGTACGTATATGTAGGGTATATTAAACATCTTAGACTAAATGGATATCCAATAACTCAATTACCTATGATACATAATCCACACATCTATATCTAACACTCCCTTTTAAGCTGGAGTATATATATCAACTATGTTCAGTTTGTTATATAAAGATTGGAAAACACCAACATTCAAATTCTTTGTTAGGATATCAATTAGTTGTTCTTGGTGTAAGGTGTGGACACAACACCTTTCATAATAAGATCTTTCATAAAGTGACAATCAACTTTTATGTACTTCGTGCGTTCATGAAATGTGGAATTATTTGTAATAAAAATGGCTACGTGATTGTTGCAATGTATCGGCATGGATTGCTCATTATTGAAACCAAGCTCCATCAAAAGTGACTTAATTCACATCATCTAACAAGTTGTCTAAGTCATGGATCTATACTCTGCCTCAGCATTGGACCTTGACACAATATTCTGTTTCTTACTACATTAAGTGACAAAGTGCCCTCTTACATAAGTACAAAAACTATGTTGATTTCTTGTTTCCTCATTCTCCTGCATATTCTGAATCTGAGTAGGTTGTAATTTTCACATGATCATTCTTCCTGTAGACTAAGTCTCTGTCCGAAGCGTCTTTGACATAAGATAGAATACGAACCGCTCCATTCTAGTGTATTTTCTTTGACTCATGCATAAACTGACTCAATAGACTAACTGCATATAAGATATTTGGCCAAGTCATTGTCAAATATATGAGCTTTCCAATCCTTTTGTACTGATTGAGATCCTCTAATAAATCTGAACTGGTATCTCAGAAGGTCGGTGTCTGTTCAATTGGAGTATTCTTTGACTTGCAACCTAAAAGATTAGTTTTTTTGCAAAAGATCTAGAATATACTTTCTATGGGGTAGTGTCATCTTTTTATTTGCATAGACAAACTCAATACCAAAGAAATACCGTGGTTTTCCTATGTCTTTGGTGAGAAAATGAGTTTTAAGATGTTCTTTAATGTCTGTGATCTTCTTTTTATCACTTTCTGGTATCAAGATATCATTCACATATATTACCAGAAAGAACACACTCACAAGCAGTTTTCCTGTAGAATACCGAGTGATCAACTGCACATCTTTGGAAACTGTTAGCTATAGTCATCTGACTGAACTTCTCAAATTATAGTCGAGGACTCTGTATTAAACCATAGATTACCTTCTTTAATCTGCATACTTTATCCTCTCCTTAAGCAATATAACCAATTGGTTGCTCTATACGCACAATCTTTATCAGATCATATAAGAAGACATTTTTACATCCAACTGGCACTAATTCCAAGAGTTGTTGATAGCAAGTGATAGTATGATTCTAATGGAATTGAGACGAGCTACTGAAGAGAAGGTCTTAGTATAATCAATGTCATATGTCTGAGTGAATCTATGAGCAATCAATTTGACTTTGTATCTGTCTATGCTTCCATCAACTTTGTATTTGATAGTATATGCTCATTTGTAGGTAACTACTGTAGCTCCGACAGTGCGGATCATCAACTCCCAAGTGCCATGAGTAGTCAAAGAAATAATCTCCTCATCCATTGCAGTCTTCCAATGAGGAAATGATGAAGTCTCCTTATGATTTTTGAGAATTGACTCACTAGAGAGGGACAAAGCAAAAGTACGAAAGTGAGGATGAAGAGAATTATATGATACAAAATTGGAGATAGGATGAACAATGGAAGAACATGTCTCTTTATGAAGAGTAATAGGAAGATTAGAAGAGCTGGAGGGTGGCTTTGCATCTGCAGAGGAGGTTGATTCGGTTGTAAGAAGCACTGGTGCTGGCTGCCGTCGGTTGTATACCTGTAAGGGATGAAAGGCTTGTAGAGGCACATTTTGAGTCCCTTGTGACTCATATCCAGAGACTCAACAAAGGATGGAAGGAGAATAGACTCAATTGGAGGAGTAGACTCATTAGAATGGCGCATGGACTCAAAAAATGTAACATCAGTAGAGATATAATATCGTCGTATAGTAGGGTGAAAACAACGATAATCCCTTTGTGTTTTGGTGTACCTTATAAATATACAGTTGATGGACTTAGGAGATGGCTTATCTAGATCAAGACAGAGGTCTTGAACAAAAACCATACACACAAAGACTTGAGAAGGTAAGGAAAATAAGACTGTGTTATGTTTAAGACGGTAAAGTGGAACATCATCTCTAAGAGGAGAAGAAGGCATTCGATTGATAAGGTAAGTGACATTAAGCACATTATAAGACCATAGAGACTTGGGAACACCCATATAAAACATAATAGTACAAGTAACATCTAATATGTGTTGATGTTTATGCTCGACAACCTTATTTTGTTGTGAGGTATGGGGACATGAGGTTTGATGGATAATTCCTAATGAAGCACAATAAGAAGTAATTTTGGATTGAATAAATTCAAGAGTATTGTCAGTGTGTAAATACTTGGGAGTAATATTAAACTAATTTTTTATTTTTATAAGAAAAGTTTGGAGAACATCATAGATATGACCATGATGTTTGAGTAAATATACTCAAGATATTCTCGAAAAATCATCTATAAAAATTATATAATATCTATGACCAGACACTGATGGAACTTTAGATGGACCAGATATCATAATGAACTAACTTAAATATACTAGGACTCAATATAAGACGTAAATGTTTAAAAGAAGCACGATGATACTTTCCCAATTGTCACGATTCACAATCAAAATGAGATACCGAACACCAAGATAAGGCCTGCTGGAGCTTTTGGTGAGACGGATGATTTAATCGGGCATGCCACAATGAAGAAGACTCAGATGTGGATGCCACAAACGTAAGTCTTCGAGGTATATCATCATTGACTAGCAGGTACATACCATGTCCTTGTTTATGGTCTAAACTAATCCTCCTCTTTATATGCAAATCTTAAAAAGTGTAATGGAAAGGAAAATAGGTGACATAACAACATAATTGTTTAGTAATGGTACTAATTAATAAAAGTTTAATTAGAAAATCAGGCACAAAAAAGACATTTTGAAGTTGTGAAGAGACTTACACGACTCCTTTACTTGAGACAGGATAAGATCGATCATCGACAATTACCATAAGTTAAATATCAAAAAGTTGAGATAAATGAGTAAATAAATTTCTTGTACCAACGAGGTACTGGAATCAATGATTCAGGAGGAATCTTTGGAAACAAGGAGAGCACTAGTACCTGAGAAGATTATTTGTGTAGCAGTGGCGGTGGAGTGATCTTTAGTTGTAAGAGTCGTTCATAGTCAGCCTGAGACACAGTAAAAGTTTACTCGTCACTGGTGAAAGCCACAAGTGGTGACTCTATACTAACATATGTTGTCGATGGTTTATCAATCAGATCCCAACATTAATCTACTCGATGTCCCAGTCGTCCACAATGTAAGCATTTTGAACGTCTACCGTTGTTGGACCTACCATGACCACCACCCTTGTGACCATCACGTCTACGTTCCCTCGTGGCTGTCATAGTTGATGTAGAAGTCCCTATAGAAATCCGTAACATCTTGGCAAAAGTAGTCTGTAGGTCAGGAATACTATCCTCGAATATGTGAATTAAGATTACTCAGACTGATTGAATAGATAGATAGTCATTGCAAGTTCTTCACGATATCTTTTCATCTAACTGACATCGTTAGTAAGAAGATGATACATTGTCTGATAGTAGCCATCTTTGCTCTTTTCAGCGGAACCATCTTCAACCATAGCTGCAGATTAAAACACCCTAGAATCCACCACATCAAAGCTTGATCTGCCTATTACACTGTGAAAGGGTAAAGATCTTTTACTACCCATCTTATTTCCAAATGTGTCATATGATAATCGTCATGTTATCTTTCGTAGTTTTATTTTGTCTCTTTTTTCTTTTGAGTCTATACCCAGAAACTATCAGGAAGTTATTCAAATATCACATTGAAAAGCAACTATGGATGAGGAAATAGAAGCATTGCAATCACGTGGTACTCGAGAATTTGTGACCTATCTTGTAGGGGTAAACATAGTTACTTGTAGATGGGTGTACACTATGAAGTATAAACCAGATGGTTCAGTGGATCGCTACAAGACACGTCTAGTGGTTTGTGGCTTCTCATAGATATATGAGGTTGATTATGTTGAATTTTTTTCTCTTTTGGTTTATCTCAATTCTATTTAAGTACTATTGTTTGTGTCAATTAACTAATCATGAGAGTTTTTTCAAATGGACATTAAGATTGTCTTGACGACTAGATTGAGTAGGTTTTTATGGAGCAACCTCATGGGTATGTTATTTAGGGAAAGAGTAAGGTGTTCATGCTCAAGAAGACTATTTATGGGCTTAAAGAAAATTCACAGGTATGATTTGAAAAGTTCAGCAGAGTAGTGACAGATGATGGTTTTCACAGATATGTTGTGGACCATTCAACTTTTAAGAGGATGATGAGTGGTGGTTGTGTGGTTTTTGTAGTTTATGTTGATGATATTGTGTTGACAGTCATATCTAGCACCAAGGAGTATTTGAAGAGATATTTCGTCACCAAGGATATTGATAAGTCTAAGTATTTTTTAGGTATTAAGTTTGCTTATTCTATGGAGAAGATGTTTTTGTAATAAAGGAAATATACACTTTGACTTGATGCAAGAGACAGGTCTCTTGGGTTGTAAACCTAAGTGTATGTTTATAGTGCCTAGTCCACCTTTCTAGGACAGTTCCTCAGAGTTATATATATTAGAGTTTCATGGGTTAATGGATATTCGTTTATGTTAGGGTATTTAATACTTATCTATATGTATGTATAATCCATGTTTTATCAATAATACAATAATATTATCCACTTTCACTTACCAAAATGAAGATATTAAAATCCTCTATCGTATGTGAACGAAATCACAAGAATTAGATTTTTACATTTCGAGATTTCGATAGATAAAGACAGTAAGCTCACTCAGTGAGCTGTGCTGCTACAACCTAACAAAACACCACTTAATTCTCTACTTAAGTGTGGTAGAATCATTAATAAAATGCTAAAAGTCATGCACAAAGCTAGATTCAACCATTTACAACATTTATATAACTAAAAATCCCATTTTAAAGTCTCAATCCATAACATGCATAAAACAATTTGTGCTTTCAACTATCCCCTTGAACTCAACTATATCATTAGATTCCAAAGTTCAAAACTCAATCATAAGAATCCATATGATATATCGAAAAGATCTTAAAATTATCTTTTTAACATTTATTAAAATACCGAAATCTATATCTAAATCTCAAGATATCATTAAAACACTCCATACATCATGCCTTTTTGTGAACAATAAAATTGGGAAACCCAATTTCCGTATAAATCATGATTTAAGTACGAAAATTCAACTAAAAATGTTAATACTAATGTTATTGCATCTCTAATCATAATTAAAATTCATCGATGGAGCATGTATCTTATGTTCTACGCTTGCAATCCATAAAGCTCATAGGAGCCTATTTGCAACAGCAACCACCATCGGCCCCTCCTTGTCGAAGTTTTGAATCTTGATGCTCTCGCCTCCAATGAGCACAACCAACACTCCCTTAATAGCCCCACAACACAAAGAAAACAAGATCACACACATGTACAGAGAAAAAAAGAGAAGAAGCCCAAAAACCCAATCGAACCTAACTCACCTTCGTGAGAATTCGACAACCTCAATGAGATGATCTCCCCCACGATAGCCATAGTAGCGACGATGACACATGCAACCACAGGTGCACTTAACGGTAGTAGTAACAATGCCCTCCTTTCTCAAGTTCCCTCTCTTTGTGGATTCTCACTCTCTTCCCTCTTGATTTCTCTCCCTCTTTTTTCGTCTTCTCCCTTCTCGACCCTTCTTCTGTGCATGAGTGAGTGGGTGTACGTTAAAATCTTCCTCCTTATATAGTTACAACTTAAGTCACACAGGGAAACTGACATGACACACCATACAAGCACCACACTCAGTCACTCATCTGACAACAACAACAATAATGCAATGCTTGCATCCATCATTACATGGTGTAGGATAAGTGTTGACTCATGCCTTTTACCTCCAACAAAGCATATCCAACAGGTATCACTTGCACAATTCCATGCAATCTAAATGTACACTTAATCAAATAATCACTATAAGGTGTCTCCAAGATAATCTTTCTAATTATCAATAAAATTCAATCAAGTCAACATCATCAATCCATTAATCACAATAATGGCCTATACTCAAAGCATCCTTAAATCCATCACAACTACTAGTTTAAAATCAAGTGGGATAATTAAATCCCAAACCACAGCTTACAACTCACCGCACTTGGGTACATTAGAACATGTGAGCAAACCACATCAGAAGAACGCACTGGGAACTTGTGCCCCTAATACATGGTGGGAACTCGTACCTAGAACATGTGCCACTCAAATATCCAATCTGAGAGCACAAACAAAGATTACCGATGTTACATATTTATAGCATGTTATTCACTACCTTGACAAGGTTCTCTCTTGCTATGTATTAAAGTTGACATGCCATCTTAATTATCATCTACTTTCTCAAGTTGATACTTTTATTTATGTCCAATGGGAAATTTCCAATGCTTTTAGGTACTATAGCAATTGTTTGTAGGTTTGATATGTGGCTTGATTGTAATATTTATTTTGCAGCTTTTTCTTACTGTAGCATTTGTTGGTTGGTTAGGTATGTTGCTTGATTCTAATATCTATTTTGCAGCATCTCCGTGTTGAGGAGAATCCCATTCTTGAGATGTCTCACCTAGAAGCTGCTTCTATACTTTTAGTTGGTCATACATTGAAAAAGTTCAATGACAGAGGTATATTCAATATATATATTCTTTAATTTATTACTAGCATTTTTTTCGAGAAGTAAGTACATTCTTTATTTCATATGAAAAATGGTTAGACTGAACATACATTTTATTGACGTCTGATGCTTATCTATATTTTGCTTTAGAATATGAATCAAGGTATTTCTGCAACCTTTTCTGTATTGAAAGAAGTGGAAATATGATTTGTGTCAATAGCAGCATAAACTATGAGTTTCACCTTCCTGATTTGCATTGCGCAAAATTTACCAGTCAAAAGTGTATGCAGCAACCATGTCTCGTGTGTTGAATGAAGTTGAAAGATATGGATCCAATACATGGATGAGAAATTATCTATTCTAACTTGTAGCTTAAACTCAGATTAATGTTCAATGAGACTACTTTAGCACTTTATATTGAAAGATAAGTTAGCTTCAAGTCAGATTAACGTTCAATGAGCTTTACTTTAGCACTCTATCTTGACAATGGTTGTTTTTAATGGGAACTTTATATCACAGCAAATATAGAATAAATCTTTATGATACTTCGCAACTTCGCAACTTCTCCATTTCTTTTATGTTCTTATGATTTTGTGACATTGCAGATCTTTTGCCTGAGGAGGTGGAAATTGCAAAACAGTATCCTGCTCATACGGCTCTATGCATTAGAGATGGTTGGGAGTTTTGCCATCCAGAGCTTGCTGCTGGTGAGTACCTCATTATTCTGTGGCTAGTTGGTCAACTGTTTATACATTTATTCTGTTTATCTTTTTGTGTTTCAATTCTCTGAAATCCTTACGGAGATAAGAGTACGTTTCATTAGATATGCCATTCTAAACATGTAAAGAATAAGGTTGAGTTTAAACAAGCACTAAGTATAAACAGCTGGGATGCTGTTTTCATAAATCTGTGTTTTTTAGGACTAGATGATTATCATCTATTGACTGAGACACGTATTTCGCCATCACTTTTTCTTGCTTTGCTTACGTGAAATCTTATGTTTCATATTGGTTAATGTTTGGAGCAGAATCAACCTTCCATTTCCTAGCTGACCGGTGGAAAGATCAGTTACCACCTGGCTTCATACTCAAGAAAGCTTCCATTGATCATCCATTCGAAGAAGATGCTTGTCTCTGTCACTTTGTATTTTCTAGTGACAGTGATCTGAGCAATGAACATGTCTTAATTCTCAGATACCAGTGGTTTATAGGGGGCAAAATTCCAACAAGTTTTGCTGCTATTGACAATGCCACTGGTGAGGTAAAAGTTTCTTTATTTGTGACAGTCCTCCACTGACACGTTCTAGTTTTAACATGCTTCAGTCTTCCTGATCTATTTCTGGTTTGGAATAGGTTTATTGGCCAAAACACGAGGACATAGGCAAGGTTCTGAAGGTTGAATGTACTCCTATTTTCGAAGGATTGGAGTATCCTTCTGTTTTTGCTCTCTCCCCCCAAGTGTCCCCAGGTTTGTGTAGAAACAGAGGCAATGAAAATTTCAATTTTGTAATGAAATTGAAATTTTGCAATCATGACAGTTTTTCTAGAAGCCCTTTTCAATTTTTAATATTAATAATTCATCAATGTTTGGCTTATGCTTTGTAGTCCTTGTAACATTAAAATTAACCTTGAATATGATTGTAATGAAATTGGATACTCTTTGATATAAATATTAGCGTTCTTATGAAGGTATACAACAAGGTTGTTAAGGTGCCAAGGTGACCAAAGCAATTATTGAAGCACCTTGGCACCTAGGCCTCACCTTGATCACCTAGGTGATTCCTAGCCATGAAAAACAAATACTTTTAACAATGTAGAATACAAGTATCCTCATGCGTATTTAATATTTACAAGGTCTTGAATCAGCAAAAATACTCCTAACATACATGTAAATAAAATATAAATTCAAATATAACACAACAACAAATAAATTAAATCAATAGTCTATTCTCGCTTGATAATAGGTCATACTAACACAAATGAAGTAAAGTGGATGTCACATTACTTCACTTCGAGAAATGTAGTCTTTATACATTGATGAATAATGCAATGTACGACACATTCTAATTTCCATATTTATAATCTAAGTGATGACTGATGTGGTGATTGGTGCATGGTTAAAAGTGCTGGCAACCTTATGAGTAGTGGTTTTCTTCTTTTGGTTGTATGGATTATAGTTATTTTTGTTGCTTTTGTTTCTTTTGTTCCATGTGGGAAGTTGCTTTGTTTTCTTTGGATTTTATCTTCTAGATAGATTCCCTTACTTTGTAATTTTGTTTTCCAAGTTATAATGTGTCGGATATATGAATGTCCATGTAAGGAGTCATTCCCTATATTTATGTAATTGACTACCCTAATGAAGAATTAATCTCCCAAAACTTATTGTTTGCACATGGTATCAACTGTAGGTTTTCATGTCATGTACGCCTATAGCTTTCGGCCCTAATTAACCCATCTACCTCCCTTTGTCGGCTCTTCCTTTCCCTCGGTCGACACACGTTGACTCTTCCTTTCCCTCTGTCGGCTTTGACTGGTGTCTTCGTTGCGTCCAGTCCTTTCCTCTCCCTTTTTCGGCGACTCTACTCCCTTTCTGGTGTACGTCGACCCTTTAGGCCATTGAATGATCTAGGCCACCGAATGATTTGAGTTGTCCCTTTTTTCATATTTTTTTGACAACCAGTGGATGTGCAGCCTACCGGTGGTTGTCGAATGTTTTTTGAGGTTGCAAAAGTTGTGATCTGGTGCTTAAATGTTATGTTATGCCTAAATAATTGCATAATCAGTTTGTTTAAGGTAGTTTAGTACAATTTTACCAATTTTCTAGTGAATTTCAGTCTATTTTGTTTCCTTTATCAAAAGAAATGGCAACCTCTCGAGAAAATTTGCTTAAGGGACTTAGTGCTATCTTTATTAAGTTAGATGACAAAAATTATTTACTATGGAAATAAGCTTTCGAGACCTTCCTGGGAGCTCATCGTAAGCTGCCATCTTACACGATTTGCCGGATGTCAAGGATCTCACCTACGAGGATTGGTTAGCCGATGATTGTGCTGTAATAACATGACTGGTCAATAATATGGAGGAATGGATTAGAAGTTTTATGATGTTAAAGCTAGCTAAGAAACTATGGGACACCCTGCATGTTATATACGGTAATGGAAAAAATATTGCTTGAATATGTGAAATTTACGAGTATTTATTCATACATTGTCAAGGGGAGAAAATTGTTGAGGAGTTCTATACTACATTGCGAGTCCTACTTGATGAGTTAGAGGTATATCAACCATTTTGTGGTTGATATTTCCAAGATAAAATAGTGTCATGAGGAGCTCGTAGTTGTAATCTTTTTGGTAGGCCTTAATTTAGAACTTGCAGCACAGATACGAGGATAGATTCTAGGTGCAGAGATAGTTCCTATACTTTAGTGTACCTTTTCTAGGGTGCTACGTATCTCTGTAGCTACACTTTCTCCTATGACAGAGCCATCAACACTTCGTTCTTCTGGTAGAGGGTGAGGTGATAGGAATGGTCGTAGCAGGAGTGATCGTGATGGTGGACGTGACACTAGACGATGCAATCATTGTGGACATGGAAACCATACTTCATAGATGCTTGGATAAGTATGGTAGACCATCACTAGTACAACTTGCTTTCTCTATTGCAACTGAAAATTGGATTAGACGATAGAATCCACAGTGACTATTTCATAGGCAGTTTATGATAGATTGCTCCTAACATAGGCTCACTAGTCTACAGTCTCTGTTTCCCATGCTACGACATTAGGTACTAGTGTCATGTTTTACTTATTAGCGATGATTCTCGGATCATAGGCTCTGGAGCCTCCACTCACATAACAGGTACAAAGAATCTATTTGGTTGTCTTTTATAGCTCCTTGATATACGATCTGTAGCAATTGTTAACGGTCGTACTTGTTCTATATCTGGTGAGGGAGTTGGCTCATGCCTCTTCCCAGATCACCCTTGAAAATGCTTTGTATGTCTTCAAGTTTTTAGTCAATTTACTTTCCATTAGTGTCATAACAAAACAATTACTTTGTTTCGTAACATTTTTTTCTTTCTATTGTACCTTTCTAGATTTGCGAACGGAGAGGAGGATTGGTTTGGACCATGAGTTTGGCAAAGGAGTGTGTCTGTTGGCACTGGATGAGATACCTCGTCGACTTGCGATTGTGGTATCCACCTTCGAGTCTTTTTTTTTTGTAGTATTGTTGCCTTAGTCATCCATCTATTAGTAAGCATTTCCAAAGATGCTAGTTGAGTCGTTTAGTTGTGAGCCATGCCAGTTAGGTAAGTATCATCGTACTACCTATAGATGTCTGTCTTTGTCTCGTAGTGAAAGTATTTTTTATTTAGTTCATTGTGATAAACAGGTTAGTACGAGTTTTCTCTGTTTTAAGGTATAGATATTATATTGTATTTGTGGACGATTTTTCTAGAATATCGTGGGTTTATTTGTTAAAGGATAGAATTCATGCTCTTGATGATGTTATTTAACAATTCTGTAATGAAATAAAAAATCAGTTTTCTATTACACCTAAAGTGATTCGTACTGAATGTCTTAGAATTTCTGCAAAATGATTTGCAAGTCTACTTTGCGTCGCTTGGAATTATTTATTAAATCACATGTGCACATACTTCCCAATAAAATGGCATTACGAAACGTAAACATCGTCTTCTTGATGTTGCTCAAACTCTCATGTTTGAGATGAATGTCCAAAAGTATATGTGGGTCTTATGTTGTTCTCATGGCTGCATTTCTTGTTAATCGTATACCCTCTACTTCTTTAGGAGGTGAAATTCTTTTTAGACGATTTTGTCTAAATAAGGAGTTGTTTAACTTATCGCCTAAAGTGTTTGAGTGTACTGCATATATATAATGTCTTGGTCTGAGACTTGATATACTTAATCCTAGATCAATTAAGTGTATCTTTGTTGGGTACTCACGTACTCAAAAAGGATATAAATGTTATCATCCACCTACACGTAGATATCTTGTGTTTGCTGATGTCAATTTCTTTTTTGAGTTTAAATCATATTTTGAGTCCACTGAGTCTCAAGTTGAAAGTGTCCCGTTACCACCACCTGTGGCTATAAGGCTACCATTGGAACGTCCATTGCAAGTTTATCATCACCGACGGCAGGTGTCCTAACAATCACATGTTGTTCCAACTCTAACTCTTGTTGCTACAGATTCATTCACTGCTAGTTCAACACTTGATATGTCCATAGCTCTTCACAAAGGTGAAAGACATCCAACAACATATCCTATTTCATCATTTGTTTCCTATGATTACCTTACTCCCAGATTTCACCAATTTACACTTTTTATCATTACAGAGTCTATACCAAAAAATCATCTCGAAGTAATGTAGTTAGTTGAGAGAAAGAAATTAAGTTGTTGTCTATTGAGCATGTGGTTACATATATAGGGTATTGGTTATCTAACACTAAATGGATATCTAATTACCCACTAAGACCATATAAGCCACATTACATACTCTAACACTCCTCCTCAAGCTGGAGCATACATATTAATCATTCCCAATTTGTTACATAAAGACTCAAATACCCCAACACTTAGACCCTTTGTGAAGATATCAACCAGCTGATCTGAAGATGGAGTATAATGTGTAGAGATGATTCCTCGCATGACCATGTCCCTCACAAAGTGACAATCCGCCTCGATGTGCTTTGTTCGTTCATAGAAGGTGGGGTTGTTTGTAATGAAAATAGCAGCTTGATTATTACACCTCATAGACAGGTGTGTTGATACCATACCCAAGCTGCTCTAATAAAGACTTTATTCACATCATTTCACATGCTGTCTGGGCCATGGATCTGTATTCTGCTTCTGTATTGGACCTTGATACTACATTCTACTTTTTACTGCGTCATGTGACCAAATTTCCTCCTACATGTTTAGAAACCGGATGTGGATTTATTGTTTCCTTTGTTACCTACATATCCTAAAGCTAAGTATGCCATAATCCTGATGTGACCATTATTCCTATAAATCAGATCTTTTCCTGAGGCATCTTTCACATAAGAGAGAACAAGAAGGGCACCCATTTAATGCACTCTTCTAGGCTCATGCATGAACTGACTCAGTAGACTGACAGCATATGAAATGTTTGGATGTGTCACAGTCAAGTAGATAAGCTTCCCAATCAGCCTCCTGTACTGACCAGGATCCTCAAATAGCTCTGAACTACTATCCTAGAAGGCTGGTGTTTGCTCAATAGGGGTACTCTCTGGTTTACATCTCAAGAGACCTGTCTCTTGTAGAAGATCCAGTACATACTTCCTCTGTGACAATGTCATTTTGTCATGTACATAGGCAAACTTTATCCCAAGGAAGTAACGAGGTTTTCCCATCTCTTTGGTCACAAAGTGACTACGAAGATGGGTTTTAACTTCCTTAATACCCTGTGTATCACTACCTGTCATTAATATATCATCCACATAAACAGGTAGGATAACACATCTATGATTTGTGCGCCTGTGAAAAACTGAGTGGTCTACTTTACACCGTTGAAATCCCCCAGCAAGAACAACGTGGCTGAACTTCTCAAACCAGACTCTAGGACTTTGTTTGAGGTCATAAATTGCTTTCTTGAGTCTGCACACATGATCCTCTCCCTGAGCAGCATACCCTGGAGGCTGTTCCATCAGAACAGACTCAGTCAGATCACCATAGAGAAAGACATTCTTGACATCCAACTGGCAAAGATGCCAGGAGTGATTCAGAGCAAGAGAAAGGATAACTTTGATAGAATTTATATGGACCGCATCAGACCACAACTGCTTTGGGACATTCATATGGACCGTAAGGGTCTGGGTAACATTGAGAATATGCCGATGCTTGCGTTCCGCCACTCCATTTTACTGTGAGGTGTGTGGACAAGAAGTTTGATGGAGAATATATCCAAGGAAGAACAACGAGAAGTAATCCTGGATTGTATAAACTCAAGGGCATTGTTGGTTCTTAAAAATTTCGGAGTAATACTAAAATGATTCTTTATTTCATTTAGAAAATTGCAAAGTACATCATAAACTTGACTCCGATCTTTCAACAAATAAACCCATGAAGTTTGGGAGAAATCATCCACAAAAACAATATAGTACTTATGTCCTGACATAGATGGGACTCTAGATGAACTTCAGACATCACAATGGACTAACTCAAAACACGTAGTAGTAGACACAAGACTTAACCTTTTAAAGGAAGCTCGATGATGCTTCCCTAACTGACAGGACTCACACTGAAAAGAAGAAACAGATCGCCAAGGTAATGCCTGCTGAAGTTTCTGATGAGAGGGATGTTCCAATCGGTAATGCCATAGGGATGAAAACTCAGAAGTAAATGCCACAGAAGCTAATCCTGGAGGTATCTCATCATGAACTAGCAGGTATACTCTATTGCCGCGTTCATGGCCCAAACCAATCATCCTCTCCGTCTACAAATCTTGAAAAATACAATGGAAGGGAAAAAAGGTGACTGAATAGTTTAATTGTTTTGTAATAGCGTTAATGGAAAGTAAATTTACAGGAAAGTCTGGAACAAAAAGGACTTGTTCAAGTGATAATTTGGGAGAGGCATGTACTACCCCTTCCCCAAACACAGGACAGGTTCAACCATCAGCAATGACTACAGTACGAAAAGTAGATAATTGGGACAATTGAGTAAACAGACTACGTGTACCTGACATGTGGGAGGAGGTATCGGAATCAATGATCCAGGAAAAGTCCCTGGATGCAAGAAAGGCACTAGTACTTGAAGAGCTCGCATGAGTAGCCGTGGCAGTTGAGTCTGTGATCTTTAGCTGCTGGAGTCGCTTGTAATTTGCCTGTGAGATGGGGAAAGTCTACTCCTCAGTAGTAACCGTAGTAGTGGAGGACTCAGTAGTGACATGAGCTGTCTGTGGTCTGCCAATAATGTCCCAACATTTCTCAACCTTATGCCTCAGGCGCTCGCAATGTGAGCATCGTAGACGTCCACCAGTGTCACCTCGTCCACGACCGCCTCCTTGAGAATTACCACGTCCACGCCCACGTGTGGTTGCCATGGCAAATGGCTCAGACACGGGATGAGTCGAGGCTGTAGAAACCCGGAGTCCACGTGTACCTTGGTGAAAGTCGTTTGTAAGTCTGAGACACTGTCAGCTCTTAAAACCTGACCTTGAATCTGAGAGTTAATCTCCAGGTTGAGACTAGAAAGATAGGCTGCAATTGCTAATTCCTCCCTGTACTTGCGAAGTCTGGTGATATCCACTGTCAATGGTTGATATACGTCTAACTCGTTTAATAGTGCTTGAAGCGCAGTGAAGTGCTACTGAACAGACTGATCCCCCTGACGAAGAGTGAATATCTGTTCATAGATCTTGCAGACACGAGAGATGTTCTTTTCGTGACCATAAGTAAGACGTAAGGTATTCGGATCTTCTTGGCAGGTTGCAATAGGATAACGCCTCGTGCAACTTGGGGTTCCATGTTATTTGTCATCCATGTAATAACAACGACGTTATCTGCAAGCCAATCTTCATACTATTTTTACTTGATATCGGGTGGAGGGTGGGTGAGGTGCTTCAGTTTTTTGTGGGCTAGGACAAATGTCTCAAAACTCTGGGACCACAATATATAATTGGATCCCGATAGCTTTTCGGATGTACCGTTCATATTTTTGACAAACGAGTCATTAGATGCCATAGTCTTTGATTGAAAAAAATACTGGAAAATTGCTGGAAAATGTCTGAAAAATTAACAGGAGTCAGCCGGACTGCTCACCAAGGTCGTGGATGTGACGTATCCATGTATGACGGAGATCGGAGGCTTGGAGAGGCCTAGAACATGGCCAACACAGCCACTACACCACACTGGAAGGGCTGGACAGCCCTTTCAGATAGAAAGGAGAGCACCTAGGGCATCATCGGCGGCTACACTGGCGTTGGTGACCCCTGTCGGCATCGTCCGATGGCTTGGCCTGATGTGGCTGTCGACGGATGGGGAGAAAAGGGGTGGAGAAGAAGCCGGCGTGACTTAGAGAGGGTGCTGGCGTGATCTGGAGTGGTGGGGCTGAGTGGGCGGCGGCTGACGGTAGTTGACTGTGGCGGACGGCGGCGGTCGATGGCCAGAGAAGGTGGTTCGGCGGCTGCAGTTGTTGCTGTGTGTCCTAGGGTTTTTTTTAAGACTGGTACCAAGATGAGAGAAAGAAATTAAGTTGTCTATTGAGCATGTGGTTACATATGTAGGGTATTGGTTATCTAATACTAAATGGATATCCAATTACTCACTAAGACCATATAAGCCACATTGCATACTCTAACATAGTTTTATATTGAAAAGCTGCAATGGATGAAAAAATGCCAGCACTGGTGTCTCGTGGTACATGGGAACTAGTAAATCATCCAGTAGCTAATGTTGTAACTTACAAGTGGGTATTCACTGTGAAATACAAGTTGGATGGTTCGATGGATTGGTACAAGGTGAGACTAGTTGCTCGTGAATTGACACAGGTTTATGGTGTTGATTATGTTGAGACGTTTTCTTCAGTTGCTCGACTCAATTTCATACACGTTCTCTTATCACTAGTAGTTAATCAATATTAGTAGTTATGTCAGCTTAATTTGAATAACACGTTTCTTTATGGTGACCTCGAGGAGTAGGTTTATATGGAGTAATCATCAAGGTATGTTGCTCAGAGGAGAAGTAGATTTGTCGTCTCAAAAAAGTAATTTATGGATTGAAACAGAGTCCTCATGTATGGTTTCACAAGTTTAGTGATGTCACGGGCAATGGTTTTTCTAGATACGTTGTGGATCACTTTGTGTTTATTGAGAAGACAATAGGAGGATATGCTTTTTTGGTAGCCTATGTGGATGATATACTCTTGACAGGTAGCGATATAATTGGTATTGTTGAAGTAAAATAGTATATTGTACGACACTTTGTCACAAAAGATAGGGAAAAGTCCAAGTACTTCTTGGAAATTAAGTTTGTGTACGCTAGGGATAGGTTAGTACTTTCACAAAGAAAATATGTACACGACATGTTTCAGGAGAGAAGAATCTTAGGATGTAAATTTAAAGGTGCAATTATAGATTAGAGTTCATTTTAGGATGAAGCTTCTGATTCGTTTGGTGATGCTGGTAGATACAAACGATTGATAGGGAAGTTGATTTACTTGACTATGACTCGTTCTGATATTGCCTATATAGTTGGATTACTGAGTCAGTTCATGTATGAACCAAGACAGATTCATTGACAGGGTGTTCTTTGTGTTTTAGCATATGTGAAAAGTAATCCTGGTTGTAGATTGATTTTCTGGAAAAATTGTCACTTACATGTCAGAACATATTCATATTTGAAGATAGGAAGTCAATTTCTATATACTACACTTATGTAAGTGGCAATCTTGTCACTTGAAGGAACAATAAGTAGAATGTTGCGTTCAAATCAAGCGTAGAAGTTGAATATAGATCCATGACGTAAACAACTTGTAAGATGACTTGGTTTAGATCTCTGTTGATGGAACTTAAGTTTGTGGTAGAAACTCCTATATCTATGTATTATGATAATCAGACTACCATACACATAGTCAATAATCCAAGCTTCCATGAACGTACAAAGTACATAGAAGTAGATTACTATTATGTAAGAGACTTAGTACAATTTGGTGTCATTCCTACACTATATAGGTAGTCTTCTGAGCAGCAAGCCGACACTTTCATTAAAGGACTTCGTGCAGGCGTGTTCCAGACTGTGACAAGCTGAGCATGATTGATATATATACTCCAGTTTGAGGGAGAGTGTGAGTTATGTTATGTAAAGTGACTATTGGGTATATGGGTATCCATGTAAGGGATCATTCCCTATGTATATGTAATTGACTACTCTAATGAAGAATTAATCTCCTAAAACCTACTGTTTGCACATAATGAAATTGTCATTATTGATTTAAAAAATCTAAGAAAACTGAATGTCAAAAACATGACTCCTAGAACATTATAAGGCATTTCCTTAAAAAATCAATCATAATATATTATCTTATGCAATCATATGAAACTGAAAGAGGTTCTACATAGGCAACAATATGGAACAGATAGCAGAGGACTCTGTTAGTCACATTGTTATGGAATAGCAAAGAGGGTTGAGAAGAGTGAAGATTTTTCACATCACTAGGAAGAATTGCCACATTGGTTGACCCTTTCTATTGGCCATCTAGGAAGGGAAAGGAGAGGAGATGTTGACGGCTGACAAGAGGGGAGGCCACTGACACCACATGAGGGCGATGATGATGGTTGTGGGAAGGAGCCACCATTGTAGTGGTCCTACCCTTGGTAAGGGAGGATTACTGTAGAGGCAGTGGGGGCGTTAGGCTAAGGGGGATAAGCAGTAGATGATGGACGGGGACAAGCAATAGATGATGGACAGGGATGACAAAAGTGACCACATGGGATTATTGCTGATACAACGGAGGTGTTGGTGGGTGGGGGGAAGCAGTAGTAGCAACAGTAGCATGTGGGAAGAGATGTTATGACATCAGCAACAGTAGTGGTGTCGGGCCGTGGGTGGGTGGGTGGCTGTAGTAGTGAGGTTTCTTACCTTGCTTTAGTACCATGTTAATAAAATACTAAATTGGATTAATTAAAGTAAGTTAACTCCCACATGTATATAGGAGTTTAAGACATAATGGATTTTTATATAAGGATCCATAAAACACAAACTACTAATCTAATAAAGATCAATTGTGAACACATCAATATTAACTACATTCCTACTTGTCTTACACTAACAAGCACTAAGGAAGCATATATGATAGGATACTAACACCATATGTAACTGAATAAATGAAACAAGAAACAACATGTTCAAAAAGTATTTCAAGGTGTCAAGGTGCCTAGGCAGTGGGATGCCTTGGGTGCTTGGGCAGCTAGGCAATCGATTAGGCTGCCATAAATAAATTAAATAAAAAGGGAAATCCCAGGTTTCCCGCTTACATATTGTATTATTATATGCAATTATGTAATTATATATCCATTCTAAAGTCTATTAAACACTAAAATATTGGGATTTACGAAAAAAAAGTAGATTTAACTGACAGGGATCCCAAAATTAATATATGGCCGGGTGTTGAAATGCCTAGCTTGCTTGTTAGACCTTGGTGCCTAGGCAAATGAGTCACATGGTACACTTTAGTATGTAAATCAAATTTTTATTGTTGCTATGGTTCCTTCTACTGGCAGCACGTATGCCATGTGGATTCACATTGTTTTTGAAGCACCAAATTATGGATACAAGTTGCTATAGATTGGTGGTTTTTTTTGTTTGACCTGTTAAACAAAAAATTCTACTGCCTATCAATTTTAATTCCACAAATCACTTGGATTAATTTCCCCTCACATAGCCTGTGGTTATTTTTTTTTTCAGGGACTAGATACCCAAAAATTCTAAATGTCACAGTTCATGGGGACCTTGTGGAGGGAAATGTGATCAAGGGCCATTCTAAGGTCGCATGGTGTGGTGGGACACCTGGTAAAGGTGTATCTAGGTAAAAGTACTTTTACAAGCCAAACATGCGACTCTTTTGTATAGACGTCTCTTCCTTTACATTTATGTGATGGTATCTTTTTGGTACGTACAGAGAATGATACAAATCATGTATCTCTTTTTTTTCCCCAGTTGGTTGAGACGGAAGTGGAACAGTAATCCTGTAGTAATTACAGGTGCTGAAGATGTAGAGTACCGGTTGACAATAGATGACATTGATTCTAGTTTGGTCTACATGTATACACCAGTAACAGAAGAAGGTGTCAAAGGAGAGCCCCAGTATGCCATGACTGATTTTGTAAAAGCAGGTAACAACTAGCTATTTATTCGTTTTCACTGATACAACTCACAGGAGTGACTGAACAAACAAGATGCTTCTATGAACTGCATGATAGAGATATTTCGGAGTGCAATTCAATAAAAAAAGAAACGAATCCTTTGTCATTTTGTTTGTATTCTCATATTTTTGTTTCTGAAGAGCTGAATTTAATGGCAAGCTTTTGTGAAGGATTCATTTTTTTTGCTGTAGAACCCATTGCCTGTGAAGAATTTTGGTGCTCACTTTGTGTTGGAGATTTGTGTCATATTTTGCATATTCTTGTAACTTGCTTCTTTTGGATGGGACATCATGAATTTATGGAGATCATAACCAAGTTGCAGAATGAAAAACTTACTTTCTTGCTTTGGAACAGAATTTACAATGCAAGCAATTGATATCGTACAAGGGAAAAAATTTCCTTGCTTTAGGATTTGGGGGTTCTATGTGTACTCCTTGGATAGTTTTTTCTACTTTAGACTTTTGGTTTGAAGTGTGCACATTTTCTCCTTTAAGTTTTCACAAATAAATGATAGATCCTATCAAAAATTTCCCTTTTTTTTTAAGAAATTGAAGGGATTTCATTATATATATGAGAAATCGAAAAAGTATTTACAATTGCTTAGGAAGAACTAAGGAGAAAGAGCTAAAAATTATTCTCCAACTACTGCTTCATGTTTTGGTGTGTATCAGTGGAATTTCATCGATATGTATTGTCGGTACGTATTGGATTTAGGGTTTGGGGAAGTGAAATACACTTGTATTTCAAGAAATACACAATTTCGTAGATCTACAGTGGTTTCGACCGAGTTGTGCTGACTCAGTGATGCTTTTCTTCTTCAGTCAATTGTGTCGTGTCGACCTGACACAAGAGGGCATATGCAGCCTTTTGCTGTTGTCATGCTCTTCTAGTCTTCTCTCAAGTGAGTCTTGCGTCACTTTTTTTCTACTGCTGTCACCGTGGACTCCGCTTTCATTGGTTACTACTGCTGTGCTCTTCTCTAGATAGATTCAGGTGCTGCCCTTTGCTACCTGTTATTGTCGTGCTCTCTGCCTTTGCCTTTGCGTGTTGCTCTTTTCTTGATGCAACCCTTGCAATAGCAATGCAACCGTAAGTTGGGTTCGTTCAACCCTTGCAATAGCAGCACAGCTCATATGCCCTAAGATCTAGCATATATACTTATGTGAGTAAGGGTCCACTTGATCTAAGATTTAGCATATATAGAAGTTTAGTAGATCTAAATTTTAGATCTAATATATACATTAAGATTTAGTAGATCTAATAGATCTAATATATACTTGAAAATACACTAAGTTTTAGTAGATTTAATATCTAGATCTAATATATTCATAGAAATATTATGAGTTGGAGATCTACATTAAGATCTTTGAAAATATGAAATTCTTATTTTGTTTTAAAACTTGATCTACGGTATTTGTTTAGTAAGTTTTTAACAAAATTAGTAAAAATCATGATAATACGAAGTGAAATTGAAAAAAATTAGTAAATATTTAAGAAGCAAATAAAAACCATGATAATATGAAATAAAATTTAAAAAATAATGTAAAATTTAAAATCTAATAATTGAAAATAAAATTTTAAAAAAATAAGTAAATATTTAAGAAGCTAATAAAAATCATGATAATTCGAAATGAAATTTTAAAAATGAGTAAATATTTAAGAAACTAATAAAAAAATGGTTAGTGTTGTGAGAATTCTTTAATTTGAACATTTATTAAGTATTTTTAAGTATTTTATATATTTTAGCACGTTCGTAGTAAGTATATGTAGCATTTTTAATATGATACATATCTATAAATTGAATCTAAATAGTCTTAGATGTATATTATTACTTACTTGAGCTTATCTTAGAGTTTCAAATCGAAATTTAAAGTATTTGACCATTTTTATGGATTTTCGTAAATTCACTACGTTTTTACATAAATTTCCACTAAAGCTTGATATGTTTATTGTTTTCGTTACATCGAAGTTCGACACGAAATCGACTTTAAGAACCTTGTTTCCAAGAAAGTTGGAACTTCCAAAATCCAATCCACAGAGCGTTCTACAGCATGAAAGAATCAAACTCCAAAAAAATCTACAATTAATGAAAGGAAAATTGGCTTATTATTGAAGTTTACGTTATTTCTTGCCTAGATCTTATCAACTTTGAATAGAGGTGTAAATCTAGCTAGGCTGGTCTTGGGTTGTTCGGCCTAGTCAGGCTTGGCCCAAGAAAAGGCCGAGTTGGGCCATAGGCTGTACTCGGCCTGAGGCATAGGCCCGCTTGGCCTGATAGACTAGGCAACAATCGGGCTAGGTCGGCTTGATTTTTAAGAAAAAAATGTAGAAACATACATCTAGTGTTATACATCTAGTTTTATAAGAACACATACTAGTAGTAGTGGTAATTCATTTTGATGTAGATTAAATAAAAAAAATGAAAAATACGTGAAATCAATATCTAATATTGAATTAAAAATTATTTAGAATGTGAGTTTACTCTTGTGATTTTGAAATAGATAACTTATATATGTTAAAGTGGTGTTCTAGTATTGTAGTTAGGTTTTTTTTTGAGTCTACGAGAGTTTTGTATATTGGGTAGCATAATAGAGTAATAGGGTATTTGGATATTCCGTTATATATCGATTTACATCTTATCCTATTTATATGTAAATCTTGACCTAATAATACATATGATTATTCTTTCTTAATCTAACATCATACCAGAGCTTAGGTTGAAACCCTAGACTCCAACCATCTCCTTGATCCTCTAGCGTCGACAGCCTCATCTCCAGCCACCTCTAGCGTTGGTACACCTTCAGTGACATCTCTTCAGCATTGAAAACTCTTGTAGACCTGTCGGAAGCCCCTGTAGACGCCAACAGACGCCCTAAGTGGGCTTTTTAGCGTCGACAGGGGCCTCTAGGCCATTTTCGGCACCTGTAGGGTCCGACGGCTCCTCGTCTACCACGGGAAGCTTTAGTCGATGCTGGTAGAAGCTTTAGGTGGGCTTTCCACTACCGATAGGGGCCTTTAGGCCTCCTTCAATGCCGTTCGACCGTGCTCAACCCTCTTTCGGTGTTTCCTGCCATAGATTAGATCTTCAACAACCTTTTTTGCCGGTGACAGGCCTTTTCAGGCCCTGATCTCTGCCGACAGGCCCGTTCTAGGCTTGTTCGACGGTGGTAAGGGGCATTCAACCCCTTTTCCATCATTGATGTCTCCTCCACCATCTCCCTTGCCCAAATACATGTGAGAGGAGTGTAGAAATCCTCTCCTACTATCATCGACAGGCATTCCAGTGGTTACTATTACGGTTGAATTGCTCATAAAAAGAGTGGTGACTATGTTCTTCTACCAATATTGAGGATGGTTCTTATTGTCTACTTGGGTAACTATTTATTGGAGATTTCTAGTGTATTTCTGCATCATTGCACCTAAATAATATTGAGTTTCAGATTTGAATTGTATTATTCAGCATGGCCTCTAGGGAATCTTTGATTAAGAATTTGAGTGGTACCTCTGAAAAACTCAATGGGAAGAATTATTTATTGCAGACACAGAGTTTCGAAATATTCTTGGCTGCTCACCATAAGCTTTAATACTTTGACTCAGCCATCTCTTGATATAAAGGACAATACATATGAAGATTGGTTTGCAGATGACTCTGCAATTATTTCCTGGTTGGTCAATAGCATGGAACTCATAGTGGAGTGAAGTGTCATGATTCTGAGACCTTTGCAGATACCTTGAAGCAGATGTATGGTTATAAGAAGAATATTTCTCGGATTTTTGAGGTATATGAGTAGATTTTTTCACTAAAAATGGGAGACAGTTCAGTGCAGGATCACTTTGGTTCAGTTTAGGCTCTTCTGGATGAACTTGATCTGTATCAATCTCATACATGTGACATTGCTACAATGTGTTGGTATCGTGAGAAGCTTGCAGTTGCTGCCCATCTTTCTGGATTGAGTTCAGATCTCTCATTTCAAATTAAAGGTCAGATTCTTGGTGTTGATTCTGCTTCTAATTTGGAGAACATGTTTGCTAGGGTTCTCCGTGTATCTACTGATGTATCCATATCTACTTCAGATCATTCTGCCATGTGACCATCTGTCCGTCCTCGTCCTTTGTAGATCAGATTGTTGCTGGAAAAAATTTAGGAAGTTAGACTAGACACAAGTTTCCACAGAGGTACAGAGTAGACCTGCAGCTGCTCCTACTACCAGTGCATCACCAATGACGCTTTGTCAGGAGGAGTACGTTTAGTTTCTTTAGTTTAGAGAGACCTAGTCTTCTACTGTTATGGCCTCACATGCCACTGCTTCCACTTCAGGTATCTTTGGTTTATCAGCCTCTAAGGATAGTTCTTGGATCATTGATTCAAGAGCATCCTCCCATATGACAAGTAGTCATAACCTTTATT
Organism: Posidonia australis; assembly: GCA_024699735.1. Taxonomy (NCBI): domain Eukaryota; kingdom Viridiplantae; phylum Streptophyta; class Magnoliopsida; order Alismatales; family Posidoniaceae; genus Posidonia; species Posidonia australis. The sequence goes on along the minus strand of JAMKQA010002208.1, from coordinate 2,168 downwards.
CTCGTATATCTCAGTTAACATTAGACAAAATCTTTTATGTATCTGAATTTCCAGTTGACCTTTTATCAATTAGCTTTATTACTAAATATCTTAATTGTTTTGTAATCTTCTTTCCCTTTCATTGTACCTTTTAGGCTCTATAGACGGGGAAGAAGATTGGTTTAGGGCGTGAGAAAGGTCAAGGAGTTTACCTACTTGTCAAAGATGAGATATCTCGTTGCGTCATTGGCTTCTATAGTAGAATTATCTTTCATATGGCATCATTGGTTGGGTCATCCGTCTCATTAGAAACTGCAAGACCTTTCTTGGTTATCTATTTCGCCTTTTTAGTGTGAGTCCTGTGAGTTAGGTAAACATCATTGTGTTACCTTTCGTAGTCTTTATTTGGTTCGTAGTAATAGTCCTTTGATTTGGTTTATTGTGATGCATGGGGCTTAGTCAAAACACATTCTGTGTTTGGTTATAGGTACTACATTGTCTTTATTGATGACTTTTCATGTGTGTCATGGGTGTACTTTTTGAAAGATAGAATCAGTGTTTTTGATGTTATCAAAAAAGTTTTCATGGAAATAATGAATCAATATTCTATTTGTCCTTAAATTTTTCGCATTGATAATGCCTTAGAATTTACTCAAGCAAATCTTCATCATTATTGTGAATCTCTTGGTGTTATACAATAAATATCTTACCTACAAACATCTCAGCAAAATAGTGTGGTCGAACGCAAACATCGTTATATACTTATGTTGTCTAGTTGCTCATGCTTGAGATATATGTTCTCAAGTATCTATGGTCTAATGTGGCTCTAACAGCTGCATATCTCATCAATCGTATGCCATTCACCCCAGTTGGGGGGAGATTCCACTGAGGAGGTTATGTTTCGGTGTAAATATTTTTCCACTCCCTCCTAGGGTATTTGGTTGTGTTGTTTTTGTTCAGGATTTGACACTTGTGGAATGAGACAGAAGCCACTATATTATATCTTAACAAAGGATTACAATCTCCTAAACATAGGAGAAGATATACTTAACCTACAAGCAACCTATTAATTGGATAACATAAAGATCCATATAAGGATCCATTTATTCTAACACTCCTCAAGCTGAAGCATCTAACATGCACAGCTTGTTACATAAATGGATACGAAGAAGAAGACTTGATTTAAAAAAAACATACTAACGGAGCAGTCGGACTACTGCATCAACACGTGGACTTGACAGGTCCACACAACGGAGACAACGTAAGATGAAAAACATCAATAAGTAGTTGGACTGTTACACCAACACGTGTGGACGTGACATGTCTACACAACAGAGACAACGTCTGAAAGTCATCAAAGACAAGTATATATATATATATGTATATTTATCTTCTTCTCACACATTCTTTTTTTTTTTTCCTCTAACATTTTCTCACCTTTTCACCTTTTTTTTTCTTTTTCTTCTCTAACCTTTTCTTACCTTTCTCCCCTTTTTTTTTTCATTCTCTTTCTCCTCTATTTTTTTTCCTCCTTTCATTTTCTCTCTTCTCCATCCTCACTGTTTCTTCTTCATCCTCCTCACCCGACGATAGAGGATCGATGGCAGAGACAGCGGAATGGTCCACCGGAGGCAGTCGAACGGTTGGATAGGGCCTGGGAGCGCGATTGGAGGCACCCCACGGCTGCCACGGCTGGCCTGGACTGGCCTGGACGGTGCCGTCAGTGGGTTGGACTGGCCTACGACGACGGGAGGAAGGCCTGGATTGACCGACGACGATTGGAGGAGGGTCGGAGCTGCTGAACGGCGTCGACTAGAGCCTGGACGGCCACGGACACAGCGGTTGACGGTGCAGACGACGGTGGACTGGCCGATGCTCAGTGCCAGGTAGGCCGACGACGGTAGCGGCTGGACGACGGCTCCACGACGTCGACAAGGCTGGAGACGACGACCGGGCTAGACGATGGTGCACATCTTCTCTCCCTTTTCTCCCTTTCTTCCTACTTCCTCTCCCCCCTTCCGCGACGGCGACAGGGCTAGACGACGTCGGCAGAGGCCTGGACGATGGCTAGAGGAGGGCTGACGTCGAGAGGGTTTTGGCCAGTGTGGGCCTGGTTTCTGAGGCTTTGAGGAAATGGTTTGCGAAAGGAATTTAAAAGGGAAAATTGATTATGGTTTTGTTTTCTGCGG
>JAMKQA010002207.1:0-28431 GCA_024699735.1 Posidonia australis | reverse complement strand
GCAGCCAGTTTCCGGTGCAGGAATCGGAGTTTCTAGCCGCGCATCGAGATCCTAGAGGTGAGCCTGGTTACAATCTTTTTATTCTGTGATTTGTGTAATTAGGCTTGTGATGCTATTGTTTGGTAGCGTGCCCGGGTTCGGGGCGTAACAATATATTTTTACTATCTTGCTTTTCGATGCGTTGCTAATGAAGATCTACTGTTTGTTGTGTATTCAATAAAAACCTGAATAGATCCACCAAAAAAGGAGGGTGTTTACTAAAAAGAATCATAACGTCAGATGCATTCATAATAGGTATATATTTTCTAGATTGTTCCTATAATAAAATATTTATACAACAAAAAATGGGTTAATTCCTAAAGCCAATTCAGAATGATCGATCCTTCTACAATTAATGGTTTTGATTCCTGAAGCTAATTCCAAATAAAACTGGAGAAAATTTGACAATAATTTGCAAGTTTGACTATTCAAGAATTCTATTGGAGATTGCAGTATTCTTGTACTATGTGCTTACCTTGTTGTAAATTATGTCGTGCAATGCTTTGCAGTCAACTAGAGGTGGCTTTAGTTTAAAATATGAATGTGTGAGCTGCTTTATCAAGGTCCTTGTATTTTTTTAACCTTTCTCTCTGTAGAAACCTTTTCCATTTCATCTTGGCCCTTGCTCAAGAATTTCATGGACACTTCAATTGTGTAGAACAACTTCCAAAAAAAATTCAAGTATTATTTGAGAATTTTCCTATTTGAGCTTTCTATGTTGTTTGACTTGTTACTATATCTGGGTGAAGTTATCTTTCAAATTTTTTTTTTTGAAATCAGTAATCTATTTTTTATTTATTCCAAAAGCATACCACACATAAAGGTCCAAGTATTGTGACAATATTACAGTAAAGCAGCTCCACAGGTAAGGAACACGTAGCCAAAGTATAGAGGCTTAAGAAATATATTACAGACCCAAAAGAGAGTGTCAGAGAAAATAAGATGAAACAGCAGCCAATAAGAATTTGGCCAATCAAAGGGGATTATCGTCTACAAGAGCAGGGGTGGACACATTATCATCCCCAGCATACTGCTCAGAGTTTGTAGCCAAAGAATCAATATCCATGCCTCTAGTGTGCTACAAGGAAGAGAAGGAATGCAGAGTCTCATTTTTCAAAACCTGCACCCAAACACTCAACCTAGCAAATAGTCAAAGATATAATATCATTAACAATCATACTATTACTTTTGAGAGGATTTTCTCGTCTAACAAGAATTTAGCCATTAAAGAAGATTTTCCTCCACAAAAGCAGAAGTGGAAGCATTTTCTTCTCCCCCATTCTGACCAAGATTCGCAGCCAAAGGGTCAATATCCATGTAGTATTATGCTGAAAAGAAGTAATAGATTACAGAATCTCATTTTTTCAAAACCTACACCCAATCGACGAATCCGAGATGGAGTCGTCGGAACAGAAACAATGTTTGTGTAGATCTGCTAAACGTAGATCTGCTAGTAGGCTTAGTCCGATCGGACTGAGGAAAGAAGGAGGGAGAGGTAGATCTGAGAGGTAGTAGGAGGGAGAGACAGATCTGCAAGGGGCAGATCTGAGAAGTAGAAGGGGGGAGAGACAGATCTGCGAGGGACAGATCTGAGAGGTAGAAGGAGGGAGAGGCAGATCTGAGAGGCAGACAGATCTGCGAGAGGCAGATCTGAAAGGTAGAAGGAGGGAGAGACAGATCTGCGAGAAGTAGATCTGACAGGTTGCACAAGCAAGTTTTGTGACGATGTTCCAGCAATAATGGCATTCCTACAATATTATATGAGCATACAATGGCCCATACTTCAAGCACAAAGTCGGAACCCAGCTGCAGGGAGGGCATCGTTGGCTCGGAATGTCAGCACGGTCGCTGTAGGGTGATGCCCTACCGTCGCTCAGCCCGTGAGCTCACCACCCCTAGAGGCAAAAACAAGGAAAGGGGGGGACGAGAGAGGTACCATTTTGCCGCCGTTCCTGCCCCTTCGCACTGGAGAAGCACCCCTCGTCGGAGCCAGTGCCCTGCACTAGGTCCTGCTTTGCCGTGCTTGCGCCGCTCCATCACTCCACATGCCCGTGCACCGCCGTCGTGCCTTGTGCAGACGCCGGAGCCTACATCAGGTCTTGCTCTACCGTGCTCCCGCCGCTCCAAGCCCTAGTCGCCGCTCGTGCATCAGCCGGATAGCTTAGGAAATAGACAATCTCTCATGAAATGACAAAGTTAAAATGCTTAATTATCTTTCAAATTTTTGCAAAGATGTATATCATGTTTGATGGATACTTTTTATTGTAGTTTCCTATGGTTATTTATGAACTTTATTTATTGTTATAAGATACTCGTTTGAGATTGCTAATTTGGTCTCTGAAATTTCATTTCTGATATGATTGTGGAAGAAGCCAAGCTTAAAGAGAAAAGCTAAAGATACACAAATTCATATGCGAATGCTTGTGATAAAAATGTAAACTTAAGCTATCCAAGTTTGTATAAGCTGGTTTCCATATTGTCAATGATATCTTAGGGTTCATGTAGTGCCAGTAGTGTAGTGATCCTCACTCAAGGTACATTTGTTGCCAAAAGTGTTGCAACAAAATGTTGAACTTGGGTTGGAGATTCTTCAATTTGCAGTCCCTATTGCTATGGCTTTGATGGCCGGTCCTATTGCTTCTTTTGAGGACACTACTTTTAATAGGTTTACTTAAGCACCATTAGCATTTAACCATTTTGTTGTTGTTGTTTGAATTCTTAGCCATATCTTTGTGAACTTCATTTGTTTTTTCTTCTTATACTATTGTCATATACTAATTGAAGGTAATCGATTTTGTTTTGATTGATGAGTTGTTGGTTCAAACCCTGACCATTGGCATTACAGAGAAGTGACAACATCAACTTAAGTTTCTTTGTATTAATCAAAACTAAGAAACTCTATGAACCTAAATCCTTTATAGTGCTATAAATGTTTGCTATGCTTCATTTTGCGAAGCTTCATTTTTCTATGATTGAGTTGCTTTCATTATTGGATTAGTTTTATCATTGTCTTCATGTCTGTTCATTTTGGTGATTTGATCAACTATTTGTGTTCTGCTTACATATACGTCTTACTATGAACTATAATCCTTTCTGGTTCTTGAGAACATAGTAATGCTCACATAAAAGACCCAAAAAACCTTCTTGGGAATAGCTCCACTCCAAGAAATGATTTCAAAGCTGCATGGTCTTGCCAATAGAACTAGTGAACTTAGTACCTACTGGCTATTTATTGTAACAATGAATATTTATCATTGGCTATTTTCTGTGAACATTGATATCAATTCTAAAATTAGTTCTTAATCATGACATGGGGCTAAAAGAAAAGGTCTCTACTATACTGTTTTTTATTTATTAGGGTATCTATCTTGATGTTGTTAAATTAAATAAAAGGTGCTATATTCTATGATAATGATTCTCGCAAAAAATGTACATGGTTCATTTCGCAACTAGATTGTGGTTGATGTTGTTTATTTTGCAGCGTAGTACTTCTTGTACCATAATAGTTCAGTTATTTTCCTAGCAGTAAGTTTGTTGGTCACTTTGGTTTGTTTTGGACTTTTAGTGATGATTACTTTCTTTTTCTGATTCAAGAGCATTGGAAATATTTGGTTTGATTTAATTTTCACCTTGATAATGAGAGTTTTAGTGTTTGGTACGTTTAGTTATTTCTTCTTTTGTTTTTGAAGTCTGAAGTCCACTAGGATCGTTGTTGACTTGAGTCCTTTACAATTGCATGTGCCATTTTTCATGGGAAATTTTGACTTTGGTTTTTCGTTATTTTATGTTGTTTCTTTAGCAATTTTGGCGTATTATTTAAACATTGAGGTGGATTCTGCTAGTGATGACGCCAATCTTTTAAGTTAGCCTTTTTCGGTCCCAAGCCCAGATGAGAAAGGAGTGGGGTTTGTTTGACTGTTTTTGTTGATCGTCAGATGGAGGCTCCGGTTAGGTGGAGAAAAATCAAGAAGCAAGGTATGCTATTGCTCGATAATTTCTTCCTTTGTCTTCCTATCAATTTATAGTGGAGCCTCAACGTCTCTACCTCCCTCCGCCTCCAATAACAGCTCCTTAATTTACGCCGTCCAATTACTCCGGTGAATCATTTCCATTAAACCACGATCGTTTTCTCTTCTCCTTTGACTGTAACGGACGGTGGTCTTCATGACCACCCGTCAACATCTCCCACTTGGTGATGAAGACCACATATAAGTTCCATGCAAGGAGATGTATATGTTCCACTTCCACTATTCGTGAAGCGTATCAATTCAATTTGTCATTCTCACTATTCATGAAAATGTTCTTCATTTCCATTATCTATGGAAATGTTCCTTAATCCCATTAAGTTCACAAACTTAATGAATCTTTCAACTGTAATCCCCTTTGTCATAGGATCAGCAATCATATCAGATGTGGGTGTATAACTCAGTTTTATCTCTCACACTTCACAATATCACGAATATAGTGATAATGTATATTAATGTGTTGTCTTCTTGTTGTATTTGCACCACTATATACAAGACTTATTGTCACTTGGTTATCACAATACATCTCTATTGAACCATTATCAAGTTGAGATTGAAATCATTTATAAATCTCCTGATCCAAACAACATGTGATGCAGCTGCACTACAGGCAACATATTTAGCTTCCTGTGTGTATTTTGCTATACATCCTTGCTTTTTACTTTCCCAAGATATAGCTGCACCTCCAAAGATAAATACATGTCCCGAGGTGGACTTCCCATCATCTTTGTCACCACCCAGATCAGCATCTGTATAACCAAGCAATTCAAGCTCATCCGCTTGATAAGTCAACTTATGATGCAAAGTTCCTTTCACATATTTCATTATCCTTTTTACAGCTTTCCAATGTTTTGTTCTGGGACTACTTTGATACCAGCTGACAATACTTACAGCATATGTCAAGTCTGATCGTGTACACAACATAGCGTACATTAAACATCCAACCACTTGGGCATAAGGTACTCTTAAAGGTTCTTTCTCCTTTCCAGGACATTGGTTCTTACTTAATCTTTTCCCAAAAACATATGGTGTAGGGGCTTAGGAGTAATTTTCCATTCCAAACCTTTTCAGCACTATACGTAGGTATCTTTCCTGATTTATACTCAGTATTCCAAATCCCCGATCTCTAAGGATCTGTATTCCAAGAATATAAGATGCTTCTCCCATGTCCTTCATCTCAAACCTTTTGCTAAGTTCTTCCTTTGTGTTGTTTAACATGTCAGTATCATTTCCAGCAAGCAAAATACCATCCACATACAAGGACAATATGATAAACTTGCTCCTACTTTTCCTAACATACACAATAGTCCAACCTGTTTGAAACAAATCCCATTTTGACAATCACATCATGAAATTTATGATACCATTGTCTAGAATCTTGTTTCAAACCATATATTGACTTATTTAATTTGCACACTTTGTCTTCATGTCCTTTTACCTGATATTCCTCAGGCTGTGACATGTAAATTTCTTCCTGCAAATCACCATTTAGAAATGCAATCTTTACATCCATTTGATATAATTCCAAATCTAAATGTGCAACGATAGTCAATATAATCCTTATTGATGCGAACTTAGCTACTGGAGAGTATGTTTCTTCATAATCAATTCTCGATTTTTGTGTAAAACCTTCAGCAACTAACTGGACCTTATATTTATCAATAGACCCATCAACCTTTAGCTTTTTCCTAAATATCCACTTGCATCCTATGGCCTTTCTGTCATTAAATAAATTAAATAATTCCCATACATTGTTCTTTTCCATTAAATCAATTTCATCATTCATAGCCTCAAGCCATAAATCTTTTTCCTTTGATTCAATAACATCTTTGTATTTCATGGGTTCCATGTGATTTTCCTCTATATCCGCTATTAAGCATGAAGACTCACAAGAATATAAGTGATAATCATTCATCCAAGCAGGTTGAGTCCTTATTCTTTTGTTGCTAATAGGCTCTACCAGTTCAATTCCATCTTGAATTTGTTCATTTTGATCAATTATTCCATCATTTCCATTTACAGGCTCATTTTGGTTTTTCCCTATATTTTCCATAGGTTCATTCATGTTTTCCATATTTTGTTCCCCCTCAATCATAGGGTCATGTTCCGAGATGTCATTGAAATAGTTATCTCCCACTACAAGCAGTGGTTCTATTTCATTTTCATTCTCTTCTTTTTTCTTTTAAATTTTCAAGAAAAGTTGCATCCCTATATTCAATGATTCCCTTTTCTTTATGGAAAAATCTATAACCAAAAGAATTTTTACAATAACTTATAAATGTATACTTCAAGGTTCTAGAATCTAACTTATCCCTTAATTGACCAGGAATAAGTACATGAGCTACAGAACCCCATTTCCTCAAATAATGTAAATTGAGCTTAGATCCAGTCCACAACTCATATGGTATACTAGGTATAGATTTTGTGGGTATTCTATTTAACACATGGTTTACTGTAAGCAAAGTCTCTCCCCAAAATCTCTTGAAGAGTCCTAAATGTGACAGCATGCATCTAACAGAATTCAAAAGAGTTTCATTTTTCCTTTCTGCCACACCATTTTGTTGTGGAGTATAAGGCATAGTTGTATGCCTCTTAATTTCATGCATTTCACAAAACAGTTCAAATTCCTTAGAATTATATTCCCCACCTCTATCTGACCTTAATACCTTAATACCTTGTATTTCTTAAAACAAATCAAGACTTTACTTTTATGACTTATTAGATAAACATAAGTGTATCTAGAGAAGTCGTCTATAAAAGTCACAAAGTATTCCTTGTGATCAAGTGTTTTAACACTAAGTGGACCACAAACATTAAAATGAATTAAGCCCAATAATTCATCTGATCTATGTCCTATTCTAAATGGTTTCTTAGTCATTTTTCCAACTAAGCAATGTTGACACTTATCTAATTCCATGTCATTAAGATGAGGCAACAAATTCATTTTTACCATTTATTTCATTTTATACACATTAACATGAACCAATCTTAAGTGCCATAATTCACATTCCGACAAGAAGCACAAGAGATAACCAGAAGTCACATCAATATTATTTATTTCAGTTTCAGATACAACAAGTTTGAACAGATCTTGTTCAGGTACAAATTTTTCCATAGCAAAGACCTTCTTGTCTTTTCCTATGGATACACGTTTATTATAAAACCTGACTTCCATGCCTTTCTTTACCAACATGCCCACTAAAATAAGATTCGCCTCATACCAAGTGCATAAAGGACGTCTTTAAGTACCATAATGTTGTCCCCCAAATCCAAGCGGTAGGTGCCAACTCCTTCCACATCTAAATAGGTATTGTTACCCATATAGATACGTTGTTCCCCAGGACTGAATTCTTTGAATGACTCCAATCCTTGTTTGGTTTTAGCAATGTGTCTTGTAGCACTAGAATCTACCCACCACTCATTTGTATTGGGAGTTACAACATTATTACATTCAATGACACAGATAAAGACTCTCTTATTTTTCTGTTCCGATGTCTTGCCTTTGTTACCATCCCTATTTGGGCAATTTGCTCTGTAGTGACCAAATTAGCCACATACGTGGCAAGAACCTTGTAGTCTTTTTCTTTGGTTTTGCTTGAAATTCTTGTTGTATCCATTCTTCCTCTTGTTATTCTTTGACTTTCAGTGTGCAGCATTTGCTTCTTCTAGATTGGTTTCATGTTTCTTCCTACTAGTCATTATTTCCTGTTCTATGGCCAAACTAGCAGGTAGTTCAGAAAGTTAAATTGGGGTTGACCTAAGAGATGTGGTGACCATATCATAGCTATGTGGGAGACTATTTGAAATTGTAGTTATTTGCAGTTTTTCAGGAATAGGTGTTCCTGCAATAGCCAAGTCCTTAGTCATAACTATCATGCCATTTATGTGTTCCACTACACATTTTGTTCCTCAAGCATTTTACAAGAGTTGTATCTTTGAAGGATAAGTTGGGTTGTCATTTCAGTTGTTTTATCATATTTTTCCTTCAAAGCATTCCACAATGTGTAAGATGTAGTGTATATTTCAAAACATTTTAACAAGCTATCTTCCATAAACATGAATATAAGGTTTTTAGCCTTTCATGTTTTTTAATTTCCGCTTCAGAAGCGTCATTTTGCAATTCCGGAGGATTAACTTCTATAGTATGTTCAATATTATCATATTCTAATGCATATTTTATTTTCTGGTACCACATCTCATAGTTAGCCCCATTCAATTTCTATATCCTAGCCAATTCGGTTGTGAACAGTTTGCTAGCCATTAAATCTACAACAAATGTAGTTTTCCAATTTAAAATTGTTAAAATTCTCAAGCAAACGATAAATAATAATCCAGAACTAAAACTGTATTCAAAACTTAATAAGTTTTATGTGTTCTAGAATCAAAAATGCAAAGGAGCATGTAGTGCAGAAAAACAGGTGCGCCTGTGAGGTTTTCCTCTCAGCTGCGCCACCTATGTGCGCCTACCAGGTGCGCCACTCAAGTGCGCCTGGTATGTGCGCCTAGTTAAGTTTTATAGCAGATTTTGTAATTAATTGATCAAGATTTTAATTATTCAAATATGCAACTTAATTCAGTATTTAAGTTCTTTAACAATAGATATATATGATTCTTAAATCAAGCACACAAAAAAATGATCATCAATATCTTTAATTCCTTATTAATCATGCAGTAATATGTAAGATTTAAGTTCCTAAAGATTATATCAATCTATATTTCAGAATAATAACCACTTAATTTTTTAATTTCAGAAATCATGCAAAAAAAAAAATTTAATTTTCAATTTATATCTTCAAAACTTGCATATTCCAAACAAGATGTAAATAATATGCATTTAAAATTCAAATATGCCAACCCCTTATTATTTTTAGTTATTTAAACATGTAATATATATTCCACCCACCCCTTCCATTCTTCTAAATAAAATGCCTAACCCGTGAATGAAACGCGGGCTGAGAAAGAGGCGACCGCAGGCGGAGCAGGGGAGTTCACGCGCGCAGGTTGGGGCTGGTGGTGACTGCGGCTCGCGTGCGGCGGACAACTGGTCGCGAGAGAGCGGTTGGGGGAAAAGGGACTGGCGCACGCAGGGGTGGCGGCGGTGGGGCATGTGGACAGCGGTGCACGCGCGTAGGGACAGAGCCGCGCGGGAGAACGCTCTGGCGTCTGGCAGGCGGAGGCGCGGGCAAGGGTGCAGCGCTTGGGGATGGGAGGCGCGGTGGACACCGGCCGCACTTTACTGTGCACAGGGGGTTGAGGGAGTTGGCGACTCGCGAGTGCAGAGGGAAGAGGGACTACCGCACACACGGTGGCGCCGGGATGGCAGAGCGCGGACAGCGGCGGAGCAGTGTGGCTCTGATACCACTTGTTGATCGTCGAATGGGGGCTCCGACGAGGTGGAGAAAAACCAGGAAACAAGGTATGCTATTGCTCGATGATTTCTTCCTTTGTCTTCCTGTCAATTTCTAGTGGAGCCTCAACGTCTCCACCTCCCTTCGTCCCCAATAACAGCTCCTTAATTTACACCGTCCAATTATTCCGACGAATCATTCCCATTAAACCACGACCGTCTTCTCTTCTCCTTTGACTATAACGGACGGTGGTCTTTGTGACCACCAGTCAACAGTTTTGGTTATGTGACTTTGATTGTGCCTTTTATGTTAACTGATGTCTTTTTATATTACAAGAGAGTTGATTATTTTTTTCAAACAAGATTAAATATGATTCATGGGAGAGGTATACAAAATCGTAGTCATCAAATTCAAGGTCAACGACGGGGATAATTTACATAACATATCACAAAAAGATAAGCTTCAAGTGTACTAAAAGCTCTAATTCATGTATTAAAAGCTTCAAGTAATGAGAATTATGCTTTAACCATGGATTAGAAGCCTCCATCACCTAAAACATCAAATAATGTAAGTATATCTAACTACTTTAATTTTTCATGTTATTTACTTTTTTTTATTTCAAGAATACAAGACGTTTCATATTTCTTTTGATAGTTTAATGATGTTGTTGACTGTCATTGTTTTGTGTCTTCAAACTTATTCCTTTTTTCAATTGAAATAGTGGAATTTTGTGTTTTAATAAAATATCCTATGTTGTCTATATTCTAAGATTGTTTCATGATTTGTATTGTTTTTTGTAGGCTTCTACAAGTGTTAACATTAATGATGACAATTATGTGGAATCAAATTCTACAAATCATGCAGACGACGATGTTTGAATTAGATATTTCATTTAATCAATCTTAGACTTTTATTCACATTTTGAGATAATTTAATTTTGTGTTGCATTTTCTTTTGGAAATAGTCATGTAACTGATGATACCTTAATATGAAAACATAATTAAATGTACTAGATTATGAAATTAATATATTTTACTTTTAGTGAATTTGAAGTTTGTTGTTAAATTAGTATTTGATTTTTATTTTGAAAATAATTTAGTTTGTTTTATATATTATAATATTGGTGATGAAAACAAAATTGTAGTACATGTTGAAATTGTTCCAAAATTAGCCATGAAATAAATTATTTTCCCATGGCTAAATTAGCTACGGAATAGCCATAGACAATTTATTGTGCCTAAATTAAACACGGAATAGCCATGAAAAAATACCATTGCTAAATTAACTACAGCATGGCCACGGAACTTGATGCGACAAGAATGACTTCATTGCAATGGATTAGCCACAGACGAAGACAGTGGCTAAATTAGCCATGGTCAGCCTAAACGATGGCTAAAATTTAGATACAGGAGTTTTAACCATGGATTCCACTATAGTTAAAAACCGTGGCTAATTTGATTTAGCCACAGCTTTTATAATATTAGCCACGGAATTTAATCTTGGCTAAAGTCCAATTTTCTTGTAATGAAATTACCAGAGCCATGCAAGAGGAAGACCAGAGCTACCACCGTGTGTGGGGAAGCAACCACCATCATCGTGTGTGGAGAGGATTGGAACAGTGGAGCTTCCTATGCAGGGTGGACTGGAACGGTGGAGCCGTCGTACGTGGAGAGGAGCAATCATGCATGGTGAACTGGAAGGAGTGGAGCAAAGAAGGGAGGGCGGCAGAGATGGAAGGCCATGAAGGAGGGGGTGGAGAAGGGAGGAGGGTAGAGGAGGGAGGAGGGTAGAGGAGGGAAGGCGTCGAGTTTTTTTTTTTTTATTTCCAATGAAATGGGAATCAAATTCCATACATCCTAAAAAGGAATGGGAATTTGATTCCCAAGAGAATGCAAAGTTATTTTTATAGCAAATATGGGAATTTTATTCTGATCTACTCTTATTATTCCATTTTGTTTCCATTCCAACGTATTAAATGCTATCATAATATTTCTATCTTTAGGACTGCCAATGGGTTGAGTTGGGTTAGGTTCAAGGTCAACCTGTTTCTTCCTAATATGTTACGGGTTAAATGATAACCTATTTTTTTGATCTTTGACCCATAACTCAATCCAAACTGTTTGAAGAAAACCGGTTGGATTAGGTTAATAGGTTAAAATAGGTCAAATGTTTATTTAAAAAATAAAAAAATTATAGTTAAAAATTCAATAATTTTATACAATAGAAAAGGTAGAATTCCATTATCTCTACTTTAAAATGTTTCATAATACTTTATAAATTTAGTTCATCTAACAAATTTAAAAATCTATAAGTTTTTAAACAATAATAAATCAACACCTAAACAACTAATATATGAAATATGTAATATTATTTAGTACTAACGGATGAATTGACATGTTTCATCTATAACTCAACCTTTTAAAATTTTGAATTAACAGATTAGAATCTAACAAATCCTAACGAATTCAAATTCATAACCTAATTCGTAAATTAATCAATCGGGTCAAACATATTAACAAATTTGACACGATCCATTAACAATCATCGAACATGTCAATCTTGGATCATGGTGACTTAATGATCCCTTCAACTACAAAATCATTCGCATCCTGATCCATCCCGTTCCACACAAACACAAAAGTCAAATTCAAGTATCCCAACGAACAAATCAGTCTCCGTCTACAACTATCAACGCCGAGCCAATGAAATCAAACTCCCGTCCCGACGCCCAACCTACCAAAACGACATTGCACAGGAAGAAGGTAACTGTGGGAACGTGGGGCGTGTGAGGCCCACGAGGAACCGTAGGTAATTCGCGTGGAGAAGGGCAAGCAATCCAAACCTCTCCGAGACAAATTACCAATGAAAGAAAAAGGACGAGGAAGATTGGAAGAAGCAATCGAGCACGCACTCCTCGTTTATAAATACCGTGGAGGCGGGTTCCATTTTGGGCATTCCATTGATAACAACGAGGTCCGATCTTTGGGATCCTCTCTCTGTCTCCGGTGTCTATCTCCGCCAGCACTTGCCTATTCTGGGAACTGGGTCGTTGCCGCTTTTGCCATTCACAGCCCCCCTCGAACTGTAGTTGCTGTTTTGGATTCTGGACCACCCTCTCCTCTTAAGAGTTTTGATCATCGAGGATTCATTTCCTGGGGTTGAGAGGAGATAGAAGGGAAGAAAGGAAGATGATGTCTTTGGTATCTCGGCAGGGGAGGCGGTTCCAGAGGTACACCAAGACCGGAGGAAGACTTGTTGTAGGGTACGGATTCTGCGACCCCTCTCCCCCCCAACTTTGCTTGATGGGTTTTGATGTTGGAGGTGTTCTGTGAATTGGGTGGTGCTTGGTTTCTTCCGTTTTTGTTTGGGATTTGGGGAATTTGTGGGGTTGGACATGAGGTGTTTGAGTCGGGATTTTGGAATTGTAAATGCTTTGAGGCATTTGTGTTTTGACATTTCTTTTTCTTTCCTTGACTTTGAACAGATGCATTCCCTACAGAATTAGCATGGACTATCTTGATGGAGACTGTGACATTTGCGGATCATTGGAGGTGCTTGTGATCAGCTCTCAGAAGGGGCGTCACATTCTCTTCCCAAAGGTATGGACTAGTTGATTGGTTGTCAACCGTCACCTGTTGCTGATAAGCTATTAATAAAATTAGAGCAATTGATAGGAAATTGACATTTTCCTTTGTCCAAATCATCCATTTCTCTTCATGAATACCCGCAATATATATTAGATTTATTCAATAAAAACAGATCTTCCACCTTAAAAATCAGGCAATTTTCTAGGCGTTCTTCTGGGCTTCGATCAGAAATGAATAAAGATTACTGTACAATCTTAGACTTTTTCTATAAAATCGCAAGTCTCATATGTAAACCCACCTGAGAGAGAATTGATTACGGAAACTAGGCATTTATTCTCTTAAACTGGATTGTAGCTGTAAGACATTGTCAAATGAAAGAAAAGCTACTAGATGGTCTTCAACTGCATTTATTTGGCCTTCTCTTTGGTTCATACATGTTCACCAATTTCCAGTCATTAGTGCTGATTGGGGTATACTTGTTCCTCAGGGAGGCTGGGAAAACGACGAATCAATCAGAGAAGCAGCTTTACGGGAGGCATACGAGGAGGCTGGTGTACATGGAAATATTGAGGTTAGTGTGGTGCCCATCTTCTTCGTTTGTTTTTTCTTAGCCATTCTTCCCCTTATCTCATTGTGTCTTTTTGAAAAGCATCTGATTGGAATCTCATTTTGAATCGCAGTGTAAACTCGGGAAGTGGGAGTATAAAAGCAAAAGCCGTGATGATGTTCGTGAAGGTATCATGTTCCCACTAAATGTAACGGAGGAACTGGGTCAATGGCCTGAGAAAGAAGCTCGAGAAAGGAAATGGGTGACAGTAGCAGAAGCTAGAGAAGGGTGCCCTCATAAATGGATGACAGAAGCATTGGATGAGCTAGTGAAGAGGCTATCAAGATCAGGCAAGCATCACACAATATCACTGTAGCTTTCAGATCGTTGGTGCACAACTACAATTAGTCGAGAAACTTCTCTGAACTGTACATAGAGACACACTAATGGACTTAATCAAGTTAGGGGACGGAAGGTGGAGAAAGCAGATGCAGAATTCAGTGGCATAGTTAACATAACTGTTTCATTATTTCCTTTTTATATTTATCATGTTAGCTCGGGAGATGGGGAAAAGAGATGTAGAATTCAATGCCATGCTTGGCTAAATTGTTTCATTCACTCAATTTTATCTTGATAAATTTTGTTTCTTTCGTTGAGGACTTTTTTATCCTGTCTTTTAGATTAAACTTCCACTGTTACATGGGTTGATTTGAACCCAAATGTTAATATTGGAGAATATAAAATATTATATGTATTGGAAGATAATAAAGGTAACGAACATGCATATACTGATTCAAAAAAAAAAAGTGAGTTCTGACGTGCTATTAAGTTGACAGAGACTGTTTCATTTTCCTATTGGCAAGGAGGTTAGTTTCAACCAAGCTTTTAAAAATCAAATCGGAGAACAAACTACAAGAACACTGGTTTTGATTCAAATTGGTTCAATCAACATTAACGATGTCATCAATAAGTGAACTGATAATTAGACCAATCTGATGTTATATTTGTAATTCAAAAAGTGGTTTAACATAATTTAATTTAATTTTTATATTACTTCTACAAAACATAAACCTATTTTCACTATATAACTTATTTTCAAATAAACATATGAATATCCATTCATATGAATCAACCTATTTGACATCTAATGTAAATAAATCTGAATTTGGTATAAAACAAGGTATATAAATTATGAAATGATAAATATGAAACCAATAGCAATATAGCATATTAAGTTACTAATTAGCATACATGATAAACCATGGTTATATGATCCATGACAAAAAAGATCATAAAAGAAACCATAATCATATTAAATTACATGATTCAAAACTAAAAATCAACTAATTTCAAATGTAATTGTTCTCATGAAAATTCAAAAACAAAGTTCTAAGTTGAAATTTCAAAAACTATAATTCTTTCAAGCATGCATGTCTATTCTCCTTGCATCTTCGATCTCACATTGCATCTGTAAATATAAAAAACATAGAGTTACAAACTACGAAGCATTAATAAACAAAAACCTAAATTAATTAAAATTTCAAGAATGAAAAAGAAGATAGAGTACCTTCATTATGATTATCAGGAACATGTGTATCATTCATTTGTAGTCATTTCATCATATCTTCATTGGCCACCAAAGGCTTCTCTATCTAAGAATCAAACATGTTAGTAGACTCAAAAGATATAGGTTTTGAATTCTTCACCTTATTCTTTTTACGTTTATATCTATGAAATATAAAATAAGCAACATATTACATAATTCAACGTCTCATAACATATATGCATTTATCATAAATAAATCGATGTACCTCAAATGTAAATTGCATTGAACAAAAATAAGACCATTGAGGATTTATGTTCTAATATATCTCTTTTCTTTGTGTGTATACACTCAAAAACATTCCAACTGCGTTCACATTTGGAAGCACTACATGTTTAGCTTAATACTCGAATAGTCATTTCTTGCAAGTTTGGTGTACTCCCTCTACAACTTTGCCACCAAATAACTACAAAAATACGATAAGACATCAGGAATACATTACCAATACACAAACAAGATAATAAAATATATTAGTAATTGAAAATGTTATACCTAATAATACTTTATCATGACTAAGTATTGCTTTCACACAACCAAAATCAAACAATTACTTTCTATACAAATCTGTCTCAACAGTAATCTTTATTATCTTCCCTTCATTATTGAAATACATTACCTTAGCAGTATCTAAAAATCCACTCCATATTTTATAATTTACGTCAAAGGTTGTATCCTGGTAAAAGATCGTAGAATTCAAGAAAAAACAAGCTGAATAAAGAGGATGTTCAAGTTGTGTTTCTCATTTATCATCTATTATATATGTATATAATCTGAATTCTTCCTGGTTACCATTAGATGAAGTCTTTATTTCCTATTTTGCTTTCCTCATCTCTTCATATATGTATCCCATGAAAAGTTTATCATCACCATCTACCATTTTTAGAACTTTTATAAGTGATTCTCCAACCTTGATTGCAATATTATAAAACTTCCAAAACTCTAGATTTAAAATTAATTCTTTCATTTGAATTGCAATATTCATTTTAGAAATCTTATGATCAGAACACTCTAATTGCTACCATAGGCACCAAATCATCTTTATGATTATAGAGACTTCGCAATATCAACAAATTAATTGCAAATCTTTTAATAGCTAGACAAAGTAAATCCCCCTTGCAAAATTTTTTCATCATGTACTGTACAAAACCATGATTATACACAAACTTTGTTATTTTCCTTATACCATCAATAGTTGTACTAATAATATGGAATTGGTTCAAATTTTTCAAGCATGAAGTCAAGACAAGCTGCATGTGGACTCTAGAATATGTTACGATAGTGTTTTTTTTAGCAATTTTCCTACTACCATATAATTAGTAGCATTATAAGTGACAAAATGGGCCACATTTTTGAAACCAACAAAATCTATAATTTCCTTAAACAACCCAAATAACATCTCTGTTGACTTGGCCTGTTTAGAAGCATCAACAGATTTCAAAAAAACAAGCCTATTGGGGAAATACACCAAAAAATTTATTAGTGCTCTTCGACTATTTGTCAGTCCCTTCATTTGTCATAAGTGTGCAACCAATATTTCCCAATGTTGCCTTAATGATTTAACATGATTAGTCATATCCTCCACATATCTTTGTAACAAAGGTCCCCTAATAGCATAATATATTCGTGCCTCATATCTATAACCTATGGAAGCAATAGCATCAATCATTTTTTAAAAATAAGGGAAATTGATGGCATTAAAATGAATGCAACAGTCACACATCCATCTAGCAATCATAAAATCAACTGCTCCTACATCTCTCTTACTTGCCAATACACTTTTGACTGATGGTTGGAAACTTGGAGTTGTGTAAGGCAAAAAATTATCTAAGGCATCTTTGCTAATATGAAGTATACTATGACTACGATCTTGTAGATTCTCACTTTGGCGACAAGAAGTCTATAAGCTTTTTCTCTTTCTTTTTTTCTGTCCCTGATCATTGCTTTTATCAATTTCCATTTGATATGAAACATGAGTAGGAACTTTCTTACATCCACTAATATCTCTTTTTCTCTAAGCAGGTGTACTTTCATCCTAAAATGTCTCCCCCTTTGATAAGATTTAGGCAATAATTACACTTCAAACTTCTTAAACCAATTAAAGTATAATGATCCCAACAATATCAAATTTTCTTCTTACATTTTGAATATCATCTAACTCTATGGGATTTAAACTTGAAGTAAGAGTAGAACCTAAATTGTTCTTTATCTATGAAATTAAAAAAATAGTTCACAAATTAACATATGCAATTATACATAACAAAAATAATCTAAACATAAACAAAAACTGAAAAGTGGGAATGACTATTATTGATACTTGCTAATGATACACATGCTCATGACTATTATTGATACTTGCTAATGATACACATGCTCATAAACCAGAAAATCATTCACAAATCCGTACTAATGAGCAATGATACTTGCTACTAAAATGCTAATACATGCTAAGATACATGCTCAAAACCAACAAATATACATGCTAAGTTGCTAACGAGTAATGACACTTATTACTTACAGTCAGAAGGAGTGCAGAGGTAGAGGTGGAGGCTGGGACTAGGGATTGAGAAGGAAGGAAGCGAACACCCGAGGCAAAGTTAGTTGACTGATGGAGGCAAAGGTAGGAGGCACAAGGCGGAAGTAGTTGATCGGCAACAGACGAAGGTAGGTTGAGGCAAGAGGCTGGTGAAGGTAGGTTGACTAGCTGAGGCAGGAGGCGAATGAGGCGACGTGGGAGATCCACCAATGCTACTGTAGGCGACGGCGAGGTGGGGGAGAGTCGGAGGTGGCGAGGAGGAGAGGGCAGCCCATTGCCGAAATCATCTTCCATCCTCTTAGTCTTAGGATTTTTTTCCTTTTCTATGTTTTAGATATTAGGTTTGGTTTTTTTTTTTCTTTTATATAGGACACAAGACCAATGGTTCAACCAAGCGTTTCAAATAGACAATTTAACAAGTTCAAGGCGGTTCAAAATGGTTCACACTGATTTAATCAATTAGTTTTTCCCTTTTGGAAAATCGGATATTCAACTGGTTCAGTTCAATATGGTTGAACCGGGCCGATCTGATTTTAAAAACATTGGTTTCAACCTTGGGGCCTGGGCCCATTTGGCAACCCAGACCACGCAAACAAATCCGACCTGCCTACAACCTATTCCTAGCACCCGACTAGAATACGAACCATCATAACGATCAGTATGTATACAAAGAGTGCCACCTCACTCCCTTTCTTCTCCCACCGACTGCCCGCGAAAACGAGTGCAGTTCGAAATCTTCCGAAGAAGAAGAAGAATTGCAGAAAAAGCTCTCATTTTGATCCTTCGTCGCCGGAGATTTTCCTATTCCTGTGCTCAATCCCCCATCCGCACTTGGAACTTTGGAAGAATCATCGTTCACTCCCACCTGCACCAGACCTCCTCCTGCTCCTCAGGTAAGATGCTTCAATCGATCAGCTCCGTCCGTCGATTACCTAGGGTTTTGGTTCGGTCCTCGTTATTGATCGATCAAAGTGTTTCCTTCTTTCCGATTTCTCCGGATTCTGCGAGAATTTGATTGCTTTTTTCTCTGATCGCCGTCGCATCGGGAGTTTTTGGTCTTCTTGTTCGGTTTTGAGTTCTAATTGATGATCTCTTTTTTTCGAAAATGTGATTGTTATCTCCTTCTTTGAGATAATTGGTTGGACTCGAGTATTCCTCTGCTGAGAAGCTTTTCTGTGGTTCAAATTTCCGTTCTTGCTTGACCTTTATGCTTTCTTTGTTACGGAGTTTGTTGGATTCGTCAAGGATTTGATTACGGAATTTTATCTTGTTTTGAGTTCAGGTGTTCCGTGGTTTCGATTTCAGGTTTTGGTTGGATCTTGCGTTTGAAAGTTTGGTAGATTTGTTTGGATAACAGATTATGTTTCTGATTATAGATGACGTTTTCCCGCTCCTGCTGTAAATATTGATTCTCTCTGGTGGTTCTAGCATCTGCTTTGGACCTTTCTCTGGTCGTTCTGGTATGTATCTGCTTGTTTCGCTCTATTTTGATTTTATTTTGTACTTTTAGACGAAAGAAACTGCAAATTCTCATCGATTGATTGGATGGTTTCAGACGAATGGATTGGCGCAACGAAACATTTTGTTAGAACTGTCCCTCTTGCTTTTTCTACGCATAATAGTAATAAAGCAACTCAGCTTCTGTTTTTTGTTGAAGAAATGGTTTCTTTCTGTCTGCATTTTGTTGAATATGGTTTCTTTGTGTTGATATCTACTGGACTCAGGATTTTCTTAGCCAATTCATGTTAGTAAATTCGATTTAGTCTCTGTTTCTCTGACCGTGTACAAAGTGCTGATGCCCACGTCATCAGTAGCTTTCCTTGATTTGTTTCTTGGTCGGTTCATATCCATGAATCAGTTTAGTCCTCGTTAGCTTTACAACATGAGGTTGCTTGCATTCAGGTTTTTGTTTTGTGATTGGTTTATGTTCAGAAACTCCCCTTCAGTTTTATACTAAGATAGCAACAGTTTCTGTTGTTATATTTACTGATTTAGTTTTCCTTTTTTTGGGTTTGTTCATTTTAGTTAATTGATCAAATCGAGATGAGTTTGAATAAGTAGCTTCCTGACGACATAATGTTTGTCATTGTTCTCTTGATTAAGCTAATTTTTCTTTTCCCAGGATGGCTAGCAACATGTTCATGGATCGGGACTTCTGCTACCGCTACTACAGCGGTGAAGACAGCAATTTAGATCTAATGGGGAACAACAAAAACTGTCACTGGATGGACGAGGACTCCCCACAGTGCCCATCTCCTTACCGCCGCAGCAGATTATCTCATCTCCTCCCAGCCACCACCAATCTCGGCCCTGCTTTCAACGCCTGCGCCACCACCATGGCCGAAGACGACCCAGTACTTGACTTGGACCAGATATCATCCCTCTTGCGCTACACTGGACAGCTGCAAAGGGAGCCTAATTCACTCTCGTCCTCGATATCGAGGTCTAGGTCAAGGTCGCCATACAACCACTGCCCCCCAGTGAAAATGGAGTTTAACGAAGACGTGCTGGTGATGGATGGGATTCTACTGAATGACTCGTCGGGGGACAGCAGGTCCAGCAGAACATCCCTGTTTGGTTCTTCTTCTTCTACTGCTTCCAGTGGAAAGCATTATGGTGCTGGGATTTACAGGCCTCCACATATGTACCGCAACTGGAAGAAGGTATACATCAACTTACCAATCATATCTAATTCTCTTGCACTGAACTAGTTGTGGGTGTGAGTTATGATGATGATGATGATTGATTGATGGGTAGTTGGTTGTTGTTGGTTCATCATCAGCATCAGCAGCAGCCTCCATTCCTGGTGTTTGGGAAAAATAAGGGAAGAACACCATCTCCCAGGGACGAAATCCCAAGTCAAATAGCCGAATCCAGTGCAATGTGGGCAAAATTTTCCTGTAGAAACCCAGTTGCCAAGGAAGAAACTGCCAGCAGCAGTACAGCCGCCGAAGCTACACCAACTGCCAGTGTCAGTGGTACCTCGGGCTATGATAGCACGCCAGCTGCAAGCGGCAGCAATGCAAAGCCCTCAACTGCACACAATTCTTCACATATGGTGACATCACCAAGCAGCAGCAGCGTATACATGTCGTGCCCAGAAGTCGAGTGTGACGCCGCCGCTGCCACCATCAAACGGAATGTTCCTGGTCAATCGGAGACTGTTACTGAACAGTCCGAAACCAATATCGTTGCTCCAATGACGGAAACCCCCCCTCCTGCTGAGGCCTCTAAAACCTCTGCTGCTACCATCACAACCGCGCAGCCCATAGTCACAGACAATGTTGTTGCGCCATTGGCACAACCACCACCCGCTGCTGAGGCCTCTAAAACCTCTGCTGCCACCGCAACTGAGCCACCTACACCCACCGTATCCCCATCCTCTGGAATAGCACAACTTTCTGGGAAGAAGATGATGACAGGTTCAGCACCTGAGACAAAGATGGTTAACGGAGCAAAGATAACAACTGACACTGGTGCTACCTTTGGTGGCCTCTCAGTGGCGAAAGCCAAGTCACCTGTGAAGGACAAGAGTGGTGCTGGAGCCGTTAAAACTCCTACTCCCAGCCAAGTTGCGGAGGCTATCGGTGGCATTGAACCATATTTGATGTTACTGGAGGAAGAGAAGAAGAAGGGCAAGGAACTTGTGTATCGAGAAAATGTTCCAGCAATCAGTAAGCGGCTGCTGGTTTTCGAGAGTTTTTGCCACGCAACTTTAGAAGAAGCCTGAGATGAAATCTGAGAAGAAACCTGGTTAGAGGAAGAAATTGGTAGTGGGATGGTAGATCATGGTCTCCTTGCCTTGCTTTGTGTTCGTCATTAAGTTCACTTGGTTCTGATTGGTCTAGTCCCTTAGCCAGAGGTTAACAGAAAGAAATTCTTAGAATACCATCCTTAAGTTGACTCGTTTCTGATTCTATGCAACTGGATTTACTTTTATAATTCTTAAAGATAGTTACCCCTACTGGGGTGTAGGTATTCTCTGCATCATTATTTTTCAGAATCTAGATAATAAACATTGCGATGCTGTTCTTGGATTGTTACTGGTCTCAATGTGTGTTCAGGTTTTGGAAGCTTCTGAAATGTTTCTTGATAATGAATGATCAGTTGATCAGTCTTTTTTTACTATTCTCTTGATACATACAGTTTCATGCATGTTGGATAGTTATATGGACTTGTATTTTTGTTTTACATTAAATCTAAAGTTCCTTTTAGTAAAACTTTTAGACAACTTTTGAACATATAACTTCTTTTGAAAAGTTACAATGATCTAATAGTTCTACTAAATATTATCAGTTTCTCATAAGCATATAACTTTTAGAATAGTAATTCCTTTACATTTTTAGAAGTTGAAGTATAATAAATTTTACATTTATATTTAGAAGTTGAAATTCTACCAAATAGATCCTTAATGGTTATATGAAAGTATTATGTGATTGGCCTTTTCAAGGCATCTCAATCTCATGTTTGTTGTCATGGTTAATTAACTACACAGAGAAAATTGTTAAAAGTAAAAAGCTTTATGTATATCAAATCTTACACCAAATTTTACGACATTGACCTTAACCGATGATATCAAAAATAAGGCAATCATATAATGGATCTCACAAGATGGCAAATTTTAATTTTCAGTGTATGAATTAGTGTAAGATTTGATATACATGTTGTATCATTACTCGACTAAAAATTGATGCTTTCCTCCCTTTCTTAAAGGATTCACAAATATGAATTAGACTTGAAATTTGTTGTTTAGTTTTTATAGTCAAATATAAATGATTTGGGTTAGCGTTTAACTTTTCTCCCTTCCTCACTAGTATATCATATTGATTTGTTATTTCATCTTTATTATCTTCTTCTCAACCTTAGTCTTTAGACACCTCAACCACTTAAAACTTATTTTATTTAAGTTTGCCCCCCTACTAGGCTAGTATTATCTTTGTTCATCATCATCATTATCGAAAGTCTCATTTAGAAATGCCTTTCATTTAGAGTTTTTTTTTAAATAGTCATCAACTATTCTATGATTTTGAATTAAAAAAAGGGATTTTATTGTTAAATACCCTTGAAAACATAGCAAATAGCTTGCATACCCTCTCAAAATGGCTAATTATTTATATACCCTCAGAAACAATTAATCATGGCTATAATACTCTCGTGGTTAATAGACATCTGAAATAAAATGTTAGTTCTATTTCTGTTACTTAAAAGATCATTTTGCCCTTGTTGATTATATATTCTTCGAAAATATGAATTCCTTTTAGAGTGTTAGAAAGTAATTGTTGAAGGCTACCATCTATAAAATACTAAGGATTACCATCAAAAGAGAATTAAGGGGGAAGGAACTAATGGAAATGCATGAAATGAAGGTTAGTCTATAATTAAACAAGTAGGGACATTTTTATCTTTTCATTTATAGGGTTAGAAGTTACCTCTAAGTTTATAATATGGTGGTGTAACGCCCATAGTGCTACAAATTAGCACCAACACTACTCAAGCAAATAATAACTAAATAATTAATAAGAAAGCAGGAAACAAAACTACAAAACTAATAATTAATAAGAACTACAACCACTACCCAGGACCTGTGGTATGTGACTACGTGACTTCAACTAAGGGTCCGTTTGGCAAAGCTTCAGCTTTTGAACCTAAGTGTAGAAGCTATTTTTTGACTAAAAGTTGTCATAACTCAACTTCTGGGAATGTAAAGAAATTACTGTTCCAAAAGCTACATACTTCTAAAAAGCTGTTAGTGTTTGGTAGAATTGTTGGATCATTATAGCTTCAGGAGAGAAGCTATATGCTCAAAAACTATCTAAAAGTCCTAACAAACAGACCCTAAGTATGTTATCACTGGAATGCAACTTTATCAATCTGCACATACACAAAAATCACAAAGAAAAATGTGTGAGTGACATCCATTATCACTTAGTACGTTCCCACTAAAAATCGAAACCAAAAGCCTTAAAGAGACCACAGACTGTAGCTGCCACCAATAGCAACCAGAAGATATACAACTGCCATTCATAGTAGTACCAAAAATCACACTAGAAAAAACACCTAAGTCCGTAAAACAAAAGTTATAAAACCAATCCAATAAATCTATTTTACAAACCATGCATTTTAAAACATAATCTTTATTTCTTTTAAATCATATGCATATTCGAAACCACTTATGTATTTCCGAAAAGCCAAACCATGACTGAAACCATTTTAAAACCACTACTCACACACCCAGCGTGGAAATTTATTGAGTCACCTTAACCACATGTGACTAACCAGTCATAAGCAGTTGTCGAGGACTTGAACCAAGGTCTATACTACACTGACCAGTGAACTACCCCGTATAGGACTCCAACCGCCTTGGAAACTAATCCCTTAATATATCTATATACCACACAGCACGGGGTGCTTCCATCGACGCCCTTTAGTGCCTAGGCATTTGGGGATTCTAACCACCAAACTCGACCAATACCACACCTAGATATTCATGAGACTCAAACCCTGGACCCTGCAACACAACCACCAAAGTCATAGGGACTCTAACTTCGGATGCTCCCAACAAGTCGTCAAAAGGACTCAAACCCTCGACTCTACTGGGAAGCTCGACAACCACAACCTCATAGGCGCACCCAACTTCTCAAAGGTATTAAATGCCTCTAGTCCATTAGTATGTTCTTGTAGTCTCATGGTACCGTCTAAAAACCAAGAAAACACTTTCAAAACCATATGCATTTTTTTTTTCAAAATATTTTTGAATCGCAAGTCGTTCATGGAATCCAAACCGCATGTTTAATTGGAAAGAAATCACTAAAACATTGACTAAAATTAACACTACAAGGTCTAAATGACCCTAATCCATAGTAGCAGACAGTGGGACCAACTGCAATAGCTGCCTGCGAGCCACGCCTGCTGTAGGGACCTGCGACTCAACCTTTTACAGACAGACTAGAACCTATACAAACGGAATCCAAAATCATCGAAAGTGAGAGCTCACAACTATCGCCACATGAACCACCCAAAATCCCCCAAAATACATTAAATTGAAGAACTCTAAATCATCTACCATTTTAGATAAGAATCACAAAAATCCATTAACCATAGCTCGAGATATGAAAATCTAAAGAAAAAAGACTCATACAAAAACCATTGTAGTATAATGCACAAAATTCACTGAAAAGTCCATTAAAATGCTTCAAAAATTCAAAAAACTCAACTACAACATGAAATCATACTATTCCACATATTTCTATCATTTTTAAGCAAAATTAAATGAAGAAAAGGAGATGGAATGCGTACACAAAGCCGACAAGCCTTCTTCTTCTTCCTCCGGTCACTACCCCTTTTTCTCCGACAGCCTCACACAGGCCCTCTCTCTCTCTCTTCATCACTCTCAAGCTTCCCTTTCTCTCCCTCACTCTCATTGCTTTGCCTCCACGCCAGCCATCCCTTTTTAACACCAACTTGTCGCTGACAGCTGTCCGAAAACATGGGCTGACAATGTGGCAGGGTATGGTGTAAGGCGACGATGTGTGAAGCACGCGTCTCTGTGCATCTTTGGAGTTTTGTCCTTCCTAAGGTCCTCCATACACACGGGTTGCAAAACACTAAAATACCATACAGTACAGAGAGTCAGGAAAAAATCACAAACACAACCGAGGAAACAAACACACATCCACCATGATTACAAACAAATATTCATATAATTACAGATAATTAAGTTCTAGTTTATTTAAATTACACACAAACAGATATCAATCCCCAACACAATATTACATCATTTCTGGATTTTTGAGCTAACAATTTTGCAGTCCCAACCAGTGGTCTCAACCGATGGTAGTCACTTGGAGTTGGTCCTTAATGGTGTAAATATTACATCCTACCCCCTTAAAAAAATTTCATCACCGAAATTCGTCTCTTGTAGAATAAAAGGGGTACTACACTTGCACATGCACCTCATGTTTCAATGTAGCCTCTCAGGTGCCATGGTATTGCTATTGAACTAGTATGAGAGGAATTACTATATTTCAGAGGATATATTCCTTCTAATCAAGTATTTGTACAACTTCCTCCAGCATGGTCAGGTCCTCCCACAACATCTCTAGTTGCACCGATATCACCTGAAACGTGTTTGCCAAGCACTTTTTTAACATGGCAACATGAAATACGCTATGTACGTCAAAAAGATTAGAAGGTAAATTCAACTGGTATACAACCTCACCGACCCTTTTAGAAATCCTGTAGGACTTGATGTAGCAAGGACTCAACTTTCCTGGATTACCAAACCTTATCACCCCTTTAGTCGGTAATACTTTTAGGAAAATGAAGTCTCCTACTTCAAACTCTAAAGGTCTTCACCTCCTGTCGGCATAGGACTTCTATTTACTTTGTGCAGCCACCAGTCTCTTTCAAATCAAGTCCACTCTATCTGCATACTACTACACTATCTTTAGGCCTAAGAGCTAACATTCGCCTACTTCACTCCAATAAGTGGATGTTCTGCATGATCTACCATATAGAACTTCATATGGCGCCATCCCAATACTAGAGTGATAACTATTATTATAGACAAACTTAATCAATGGCAAATGCTTCTCCCAGCTTCCTTTCAAATTCAAAGCACAATCCCTCAACATATTTTCCAACGTCTGAATAGTCCTTTTGGTCTGACTATCTGTTTAAGGATGGAAGGCGGTGTTGAAATTCAACATAGTGCCATATGTTTCTTACAATATCCCCCAGAACCTCGATGTAAACTGTGTCTCTATCAGACATGATTGACACAGACACTCCATACAGTTGAATTATTTTAGGCATGTATAACTCTGTCAGCTGTGATAATAGGAGATTTACTTTTATAGGCAAAAAATGTGTTGATTTTGTGAGTCGGTTGATGATTACCCATACTGTGTCGTTCTTTCTCTTAATCTTGGGTAATCCTGTCACGAAGTCCATATATATATACTCCCATTTCAAACTACAATATCCAAAGGTTGTAGAGTCTCTTTGAGTTTCTAGTGCTCAATCTTCACTATCTAGGAATTTGCATACTTCGCTACATGCTCAGCAATCTCCCTCTTCATCTCAGGTCACCATAAATTCCTTTTCAGATCATTATACATTTTAATATTTCCTAGATGAATTGTGTATCTGGATTAATAGGCTTCATCCAACAATCTTTACTTCACTTCTTCCACCTAAGGCACGTACATGCGCAAGTTGTACCTCAAGCTACCATCTACATCAACAGAGAAATGAGACATCTCTATTGCCACTAGCTTTGCCCATGTTTCACGTATCAAAGGATCCAATTACTGAGCGATCACAATGGCTTCTAGTAATCTCAAGCGAACAGATAAGTAAACCATCTAAGCTCCAACAGGTCCCTGAGACTGCGTCCAAGGTCTGCACTCAACCAATCCTTCCAACATGTAGCATTCCTTGATCATGAGGCTGGCCACGACATGAGTGTGTCTACTCAATGTATCTGCAACCACATTGACCTTCCCTAGGTGGTAGGACAGACTAAAGTCATAACCCTTTAGATATTCCACCTATCTCCGTTGTCTAAGATTCAGATCCTTTTATGTAAAAATATATTTCAAGCTCTGATTATTTGTAAATACTTCGAACTGTTCGCCTTATAGGTAATGTCTCTAAATCTTTAATGCAAATACTATCGCAGCCATCTCTAGATTGTAGGTGGGATAATTCTTCTCATGGTCCTTTAATTGACGAAAAGTGTATGTCACCACCTTATCATGCTGCATCAAAACACATCCTAACTCACTTCCACACCCATTGCTATATACTATAGAGCCACCACTTCCACAAGATAGAGTCAAAACCAAAGATATGACCAAACGAGCTTTCAACTCATTGAAACTTTCTTCACACTACTAGTCCCATATGAATGAAACTTCTTTTTGAATCATCCTGGTCAAATATACTGTAATCTTGGAGAAATCCTGAATGAATCTTCTATAATATCTTGCCAAGTCTAAGAAATTTCTAATCTCTGTCACATCTTTGGGTCTGACCCAACTGTTCACTGCCTTCACTTTAGTTAGATCTACTTTAATACCTTCTCCTAACATGATATGGTTAAAAAAATGTGACTTCTTGCAGTCAAAACTCACATTTAGAAAACTTTACGTAAAGTTGATGTTGCCTCAGCATCTCCAGTACAGTTCTCAAATGTATCTGATGAGTTTCCAAGCCAGAAGAGTACATCAGCACATCATCTAGGAAGACTACCACAAACTAATCCAGGTAGGACTTAAACAACCTATTCATTAGGTCCATGAAAGTTGTTGAAGTATTTGTCAATCCAAATTATAGGATACTAAGGCTTCTCTAGAAGGGGGGTAAATAGAGAATCTCTGATTTTTGATTAGTTTTAACGTTAATATGCAAATTTAAGAAGATAAAAATTAATCACATACACATTCAACCACAAGTACTCAGAGAATTTATAGTGGTTCAGCCAACCTCGGCTTAGTCCACTCCTCAAGTTCCTCAATTGAGACTTAACCCTTTTATTCAATAACTAGAATTTTACAAGCAACTAATTTACCTTGCTTGTGGCCTTGAATCACAATTTCCTTCTCCTTCCTGGAGAATAACTCAAAGCACTTGAAGGTGAGAGTGACCTTTGCACAACTTGTGATCTCACTCTTGCTTGTCAAGCTTTTGTCGGAATGGAAGTTGAAGCTCTATGTACTTGAAGCGAAGTATTGATGGAATTTTGAC
>JAMKQA010002206.1:0-35173 GCA_024699735.1 Posidonia australis | reverse complement strand
GGTGCATGATGTGTAAGGGTGTGTCCTAATGCTCAGAAGTATCACTCATATGTCGGGTCAAGTGTTGATGCAAGAATATTGCATAATAAGATCAAAGATCTAATAATCTCGAGTGATTTTTCATCCTTACCTTGCTATATGCCAAATACAATCTAAAATGCATGGAAAAGGTTAAAAACAGAGTTATACCCTCCTGACATATCCAGGAAGAAAACCAGAAAAACGCAAAAGCAAATCGAAGTAAGAAAACATGCTGCAATCATATAGAGACCTGCTGTGTGCTATTGTGAACGGGCTGCGGCGCCTGTTATGTACGCCGGACTGGTGCGTCAGACTAGTGCGTCAGTCTAATGCGCTACCTAGTTGCTTTCTACGTGGGCCAGAATGATGTGCTGAGAGAAAATAGAAATTCATGTTATGCCAAATCGTATGAAAATGCATTCTGAAAAGCCATGCCATATAAAACCTTCGCAAGAGTTAGAGAACATGCTTTTAAAGTGAAAGAAATGCAAGTGCAATGACTTATGGACCTTGTGCTCAAGGGCTGATAGCCTCACACACGATCACACTCTATTTAAGCTAGAATGAAAGAAGCAAGATTCAGTCAGGCCATTGGATCATGGGCTGATGCACAAGGCTCTCCATGTAGGAGTAAGATGCAACCAGCCTACCAGATTTCGACCGAGGACTGAATATCCAAAGGGAGAAAATGACCAGAAAATAATCTCGCTTTTATCGAAAACAAATGCATGCAAAACCATGGAATAAAAAGAGCAAGCAGTAAAAGAACTAGGCTCGAAAACATTCAGAAAATCATGCAAACAGGGACGCAAAAGTGAGCGTTTTACCTTCTGATCAGTCTGGTGCTCCTGCATGGGGCGCCAGAGTGGGGCGCTGGCTAAGTGCGCCGCTCTGGTGCGCCATATAGGTGCTCCCTAGAAAAATCTGGATCAAACTGCGATCCGATCAAGAACTGACCCAGAAAGATGATGGGTAATATATGCTAATGCAAGTAGATCCATGCGAGTGTGAAGAGCATGATGAAATGCATCTGATCATTACTATCTTATGATGATTAATGGGTTCGTGCAAAAGATTCAAGCATGGGACGAGTAAACCCAATAAAACTTGCTGAAATCATAATCATATCCAGATCATAATAAGAGAAGATTGCTCATGCAAATGACTACATCAGGAACATAGTAAAGAAGAGATGGCTCATGCAAGTAATGCAGTGCTTCCTAGAAACGAAATAAACATGCTATAATCAAAGCATAGATTATCATACAGGGTATCTTGCAAAAAGATTAAATAAATTAGAGCAAAATCCTCATGGTGATATAAAAAGAAACAGTCCTATCATGGAGCTATTAACATGCTATCTCATTGTAAAAGAACAAGAAGTTACTTGAAAGATAAAAGGGCCTACCTTATCCGAGGTGGATGTTCCTTCAAGGAAGAAAACGAAGACCCAAGATAATAAGCTCCTAGGTGCTTTGGAAGGGCTGAGAATACCTCTGGATGCAAGAAGAAAAACTCGAGTGCAAGTGGGTGTTTGAAGAATTCTGGAGAATGCTCTCTTTCAAGATGATTCAGTCCCTTCAAATGATGGCCTATGGGGTCTATTTATAGGGATTTCTCAAGGATAACCCATAGAGAATGCAGGGAGCCTCGTAGACGAAAAGCCTGGAAGATTCCATGGCATATTCGCTGCTGGAGGTAACAGCCATGGGAGGTGGAAAGCCAGCAACCCGCAGCCTAAGAAATGGCTGGGCGCCTGATATGTGCTTCGGGTATGTGCGCTTGGCATGTGCGCCTGCTAGGTGTGCTCGGTGAATGTGCTAGCGAGGTGTGCCAGGTAGATGTGCTAGGTAGATGTGCTAGCTAGTTGTGCTAGGTAAGTGTGCTAGCTAGGTGCTCTCTCCTACCTATCTGGATTTCTAGTTGGGCTGCAGGCTTACTATAGGTTTATGGTTGGTTCGAGGGTTAGCCACATCCAAAGCAACAACTGAAAAGCTCATCCATGGGTCACCTCAAAATCGGGGTGTCTACAGAAGGTATAGCTCATCCTTCCTCAGAAATCTAGGAGGAGGGAGAGTCAGTAAGTGGGCTCACATGCCCTCTCTTGGGGCATCTGGTGGAATAATAATTGGTTGGAATGAGAGCATCTGTAGCATACAGTCCTCTTTTACAGCATCTTTCAACCTCTCAATTAGATTTAAAAATTCAATGAATGGTCTGGAATGGTGGCTAACTAGGGTTTATGGGCCCTGTGAGCCCAGATGTAAAGAGGATTACGGGAATTAGATTACATAAGTGACATGGTTAATGATAAATGGTTGTTAGGAGGGGATTTCAATCTTACAAGATACTCTTTTGAAAATTCATCCAATTCAGGAATATCATCTAATATGACAAAGTTCAATGATTTTATAGAGCATAAACTATTAATGGATCTATCTCCCAACAACTGTAAGTATACTTAATCAAATTTTCAAACTCCTCCAACTATGGTTAAACTAGATAGGTTTCTGGTCTCTCTTGATTGGACACTCTTGAATCCTGATCTACTGTGCTATGGCAGGGATAGGGTGGTCTCAGACCACATCCCTATCCTTCTTGACACAAAGCCTAGGGGTTGGGGGCCAACTCCCTTTAAATTCTATAAGTCCTAGCTCAGTTTGGATGGTTGCCATGACTTTATCATTAATTGGTGGACCAGTTCAGGAGTATTACTTAATTCTGAATCTCCCCTAGCTAATTTTGCTCTCAAACTCAAAAAGCTAAAAATTCAACTCAAAAATTGGATCATAGCTAGTATAGAAGCCTCTATTATGTGGGTTGATCGATTGGCTGAAACTCAAACTCTTGATAATGCTATGTTAAGCATCAAGCATAATCTTAGAATGGAACACCATACCCTTCTTTTAGAACAAGAAACTTATTGGAGGCAAAAGTCTAGAGTGCAATGGCTCAAAGAGGGTGACTTGAATACTACTTTTTTTCAAAATATTTTTAAGAGCCGCAGGAGAATTAACTCTATTTCCTCTCTCAGGGTTAATGGCTAGCAAATAACCTCCCCTTCTCTTATCTGCCTTGAGCTGGAAAAGCACTTCACCAACCAATTTAATAAGAGTTCCAGAGTCGGAGTTACTCTGAACTGGGATTGTTTGCTACCAATTAAGATTACCAATCCTGATTTATTAGAGACTGAGTTTTCCCTGATTGTTTGCTACCAATTAAGATCTCCCAGGAGAGAAGTCTTCTTGCCTTGATGGCTTTCCCTTATTGTTCTTTCAAGCATTTTGGGACTCTTTGTACCCAGATATACTAGCAATTTTTCATAAACTGTCTCTAGTCTCTGATCCAGACTTTCTTAAACCAATAAACCAGACTTTTATAACTCTAATACCCAAGAAAGAGGGGACAGAAAGTACTAAAGATTTTAGGCCTATAAGCCTGCTTAATAGCATTTACAAAATCATCTCCAAATGTTTGGCTACAAGGTTTTCTTTTCCTCTAAGGCAAACAATTGATGACTCCCAATGTGCTTTCCTCCCTGGCAGACAAATTGGAGACTGTTTTTGGGTTACCCAAGAAACCCTGAATTATATGAAGTCTGCAAAGGTCCCTAGTTTTATTTTGAAATTAGACTTTGAAAAAGCCTTTGATAATGTCAATTGGGAATTTTTGTTGAACTCTCTACAAGGGTTGGGCTGTGGGGCAAAATGGATTTCTTGGATCTCCATGTGTATCTCATCTGTTAGGTTTTCCATTTTATCTAATGAAACCCCTACTGGCTTCTTTAGTGCATCAAATGGACTTAGGCAGGAGGACCCTCTGTCTCCTCTTCTGTTTATTGTGGTTGCACACATTCTTAATAGGATGCTAGCATTGGCAGTAAGTAATAACCTAATTTCTGAGATTCACCTTCCAAATGATGGACCACATGTAATTAACATACAATATGCAGATGACACACTCCTTTTTCTTGCCCTTGGACTTGACAATTTGGTTAATGTTAAGCGTATTCTCTACTACTTTCAGACATGTTCTAGACTTAGAATAAATTTTCAAAAATCTTCACTGACTGGGGTGGGTGTTGCTGGGGCAATGGTGGAGCAAGGGTGCACTATACTGGGATGTCAAAATGGAGCTTTACCAATTATTTATCTTGGCCTCCCACTACACCATAGAAAGGCATCCTATAAAGACTGGACACCAGTCATTGAAAAGATCTCTAATAAGTTGTCAACATGAAAGGCAAATCTCTTATCTCTAGGGGGCAGATTAACCCTTGTAAACAGTGTTTTATCTGCAATTCCTACTTACTACTTGTCTGTCCTACATTTTCCTATAAGGGTGGAAGAGGAGATTAACCGTCTTAGGTGTAGTTTTCTTTGGCAGTCTTCTCCTACTTCCAGGAGCTATCACTTGGTCAAGTGGCGTACCTTCTGCAAATCTAAGGATCATGGGGGCTGGGGCATTATCAATCTTAGGAGCTTTGGTATGGCTCTTAAATGTAAACTCCTATGGAAGTTCTGGACTTGTGCCCCTAATCTGAAATGGCCCAGTTTGCTAAGATCCAGATACTGTTTCAGAGATGGGATGGGAGCCTTTTTTTAATTCATCCCCTAGGAACTGCTCCCCAATTTGGCAAGAGTTTCGAAAGCTTTTTGGGCTTCTTAGCTGTTTCTCCTCTATACGGACACCATCTTTTGGGAAAGTAAGTAGATCCGTAGTACCCCTCTAAAATATCTTCTTCCTCACTTATATCAATTAGCAAAAACTAAAAAACTATCTGTTAAAAGGGTGTTACTCCTTTATGAGCCGAATTTTCAAAGCTTATTCTATCCCATAGACAGATTGGGTCTTCAGCAAAATTTCTATGTTTTGCAAGCACAAATGGAACTGTTGGTAGATATCTTAAATGGGATTGAGCTTACCCTAGAGAAAGATGCCCCTCAATGGCTACCTTGTATTACATTTGATTATTCCGTTAAATCGGGCTATACTGTTATAAATGATGGGGGACTGAGCTTCCACTTAAATAAACCTATTTGGAGGGCTTGGGTTTCCTTAAAAATCAAACTATTTACATGATTGGTTGTATCTAATAAGATTCTAACCAAAGATAATTTGAGCCGTAGAGGTTGGACAGGGCATAATCTTTGTACCCTGTGTAAGTCTCACTGTGAAACCGTTTCACATTTGTTTCTTCATTGCCCTTTTCGCTACTACTATTTGGAAATTTTTCATTCAATATACTCTTTATCCTGGATACTATCATATTTTAGATTTATACTTGTATAAGCCCCTAATTAACTTTGTTTTATCTAATTCTGGTTGGAATGTGCTCATTCCAGCATTACTGTGGTGTATCTGGAAGGAAAGGAATGCTAGAGTTTTTCGTAACTTCTGCAATACAAGCAATCAAGTTCTATTTCATATTTTATCCCTTATGAATTCCTGGATAGTAACTCTAAGCACAGGTATTGAAAGAGATGCTTCAATGCAATCAGTCTCAGAAATGCAACACTCATGGAGTATGAATCAACAAACTCTGAGAGCCTCTTCTCACTCTCCTCCTGTGCTTCCAAGCTCTGCAGTCAATATCCCAGCTGACTCTATGCCTCTTGAGCATGATCCCCTGGAAGATCCCTCCTCATGATTTTCCTCTTTCAAACATTTTTGTGGACTGTAACTTAATGTATTGTTGGTTGGTCAGCATACTATAATTTTCTTTGGATTTGCTGGATCCTCGGTCTTTTTGTCTTTACTGGGACTATGTTTTGTTCTTGGTAGAATTCATTATCAAGAGTCCTTATCAATATAATTACTGCTTTCAAAAAAAAATATAGATGCTTATGAACCAAAAAGGATGCATATGAACCAAAAAGGACTCTTACTCACCAATTTTACCTCAACTTTATGGCCAACTTTCCAAATAGGCAATTCAAGACAAAATAGAAAATTTTTCCAATTCACAGGTTTTGGTTCATCTTTTGACCTATGAGATAATGGATCCTCTTTTTACGAGAACTTCAGGAAACCATGCCAAGAAAGGGACATTAACATGAAATCCTCCACATTCAGACAACATCCAATGTCCCAGAATTCCAGTCATCATTCGGTATGGAAAAAAAAAATGCACTAATACTTTTCAGAGCCCTACATTCTTGGGACAACTATACAACACACTCAAAACTCTTGATCAGTGAATTATTCTTCACTTTTGACAGTATCTCCATTAGTTCTCCACTACTTATTAAAGGAGAGCAGTCCTTGGCACAGATGTTGAGATGAAGTTCATGGTGCCCCTATTTTCCCAGAAATGTTACTTGTTCATTGGGTTACTGATATCATACCATGTAATCATGTGTCATGCTTATACTTCAGGAGAGTGAGCTTTTGCTTCAGTACCTTTGTTGGCTGGTTTCTGTAAACATGGTAAAAATATAATTATGAATATAAGCATAAAAAATGAACTTAAACATCCTACTTTAAACCAAGCTGGAATCTCTAGGTTAAATAATAGATCTATGCGTGGTATGAATAGGGTATCTCAGTATAAGCTGTTTTACTAATATGCTAAAACACTCGGTACAATCAAATTAGACGGGTGTGTGTGTGTGTTTTACCGTGTGTGTATTTTTTCTAATTGATATCTTTCAGGCTATTGGAGGACCTATTCAATAATCCTGGAAGGGATTTCAACAAAGCATGCATGAGAGATCAGCATCAATTACCACTGCTGCGAATATCCTAGAAATCTTCCTCTTATGTGCTGAAAGAAAAGTCCATGATAAGGTGAGTATGTCAGCACTTACTCGATCAACTATGCGACCTCCTGCTTGCTTGCCTTTTAATTAATAGATATACCTTTTTTTTTGGTCATTTTCCTATGACAGCACCCTTAACAAAGAGCTTGTCATATGGAATTTTTGACATGTCCACATTGTGGTTTCTTCTGCAGTTATATCAACGTTGAAGTAGAGAGAATTGAAGAACCACTGTAGAAGCGCCCTTTGTGTATCAGGAGAGATTTATCTAGTTTGGGATACCTAGGATTCATAGGAAATACAATAAACATCACTTCTCTGCTGCCAACAATTTATTGGATTGACGTAATATCTGATAATGGAACATGTAAGATTTGTTTTGATTAATAAACATATGAAGCCGTCGATTGGTACTTCAAATGATAAGGTAATTGGTTTGATCACTGATGTCAAGCACATAAAACCTCCTCCCCTAATTTAAGATTGATCCTTGATATTTTCATCCCAAGCTTGACAAATTAACATAGTCTTGTGATAATTTTACTTCTTGATGTTATTCATCAAAAAATCAAGGTTAAAAGTTTTAGTACTAACCTCAACCATGAGATTCATTTGCCATCAGTCTTGAAAGATCAGTTGACAAGTAAGGCAACCTAGCCTGGGTGAACAACCTCCAATGATGATGTTTATATCATTGTACACATAAACCTACCAACTTCCAAACACAGATTTCCCTCCATTATAGGATTGAGACCAGAGGAATACACATGTTCCACCTGTTTAGGCACCTCTTCCAAACCCATGAAATTAAAGTTATTGGTCCACTGTCCCATCCTTCCACTTACCCATGGCAAAAGGACCTCAACAAAGTTGGGGCATGCAATACAATTATACAAAGCACTCAGAAGGAAAGATTATGGGAGAATATCCGATTCGGATGCAGAAAATGTTGGAAATATCTAATCCTGTCACAACCAAATTGTAGATTCCTCGTCAGTTGTGTTCTCAGGTCTCATCATCTTTAGCCATGTCCATACTCAATTATGGGGAATCATATCAATGATATCTAGCCGCTACTGCCAGTTTTGACCTTCGGATAGTGCGCACTTCATTGATTCCTTGTCCCAATTAATATAATTCATACTCAATTGTGATCTCATCATAAACATTCTTCTTCTTGTTCTTCTTCTTCTTTGAAACGAAATAACCATCCCCAGAACAACACCTATATTTTCCACATGTAGAACATGCATGACTGCTCTTTATTTTATTTGTTGTTTTCCCTAGCAGAAACAAATCTTTAGGGTCTAAGGCTTTCCGCAGACAATTGAGATCGATAACTGGGTTCCTCCCATATCTACCATAGTCAAATTCGTTGTCACTTTTGCTGAGCTATGCCTTACAGGACCACTAATGTAAATGGAGCCCCCATTGAAATGACTAACCAATTGAGCAATGGTGTGTTGGTTCACGCTGATATCCCCAAACCCTAGTGGGAGCTCTGTACCATGAAAACAACTACTAAAAAAAAGACTCGAAAACATGGGGCCGCCCTCCCCTGTACGTGAGGGAACGCCTGACTTGGCTGTTGCTGTCCACCGCTGCAAAAAAGAAGTCCCTTATAGCGATATGTCGAGTTATACCAATCAGTTTCCAACTGCAACAAACTCAACCTGCCAATTTTTAACATGTACTGGTGTGACTGCTTCTTAATCTGCTTCACATTTTTCACTAACTGGTTCTTAATCTGCTTTACATTTTTCACCATGATTGTTTGACAAGAAAGTGGCAGATCAGAACAAATTGGTGCTTTTTTTATCCAACGGAAATCCAAGCAACTTGACCTGGTGATTCACGACTGGTCATGAATGGAATCTTCTTTATGGGATGGTGCGAGTGCGACCACTCCAGAACCAGTGACTCTCACATACTAGGACGAAAGAGACTGCAATGTTAACATGTCATCAGATAATACCGATCTCCTTATTCAAATAAGACCGCATATGGTTTTCTCACATGAACCGATTGGGTTGTATTCGAATATTCACCAGAAGAAAGAGGAAGGAGACAAAAAGATCTAAAACGATAAGAGCGAGACGATCAATGATGGCAAGCATGAACATTTGGAGATAGTGGCCACTACTAAGGTGCCATCATTTCTATCAGAAAATACATAGGATCTGGGATTCACGGTATACATTGTTCCAAGGATATCTTGACCTGCAACTGTCCATTCTTGCGCTCGTTTTTTCTTTTTTAATACTTTTACTAAAATATTCATGTCCTTCTACCCGGAAAAAGGACGACACATTCATTGATACGGCATTGATCCGATTGCATTTCTGTCCCAACATTGTTCCAAGGATAATCACTGGGCACGACTTGACCCAGCCCTGAAGTCGTTTAATTGGACCACGGCAGTACCCAAAAACTAATAAAGTACTTGGATTAAACAGGGTTGGCTTTTATAGGACTTGGATTGAGAGTGAGTCAGATGCAAATCAAGCAGCAGCAACTAAGTTCTCTTGTATTGTGTTCTGTATCCCATAGGACTTGCATAGAAATCAAACAACGAATTGAGGCCTGCTACTTACTCCAAGGTCCCAAATTCGATTTGAGATTATTATTTCCCACAAAGACGTATCGATAAATTTACATGGTTAACAGTAAATAAAAACTACCATCGTCAGCCCAAGTTTACCTTTTGCTACTATTTGATTGTCCACCTTAATGATAAAGGTTTCTCAGTTATCTAAAAAAAAATGAAAAAATCAAACAAGATCACAATCGACACTTTAATAAAATCGGGACTACAGAATATTTGAAAACCCATTCTGTGACAAATAAATACAACACGTCAACACCCCCATCAAACAACATCAAATTAGAAACTCCTACGTGGTATCAGGAATCCAGAAAATTTGAAAACCCATTCTATGACCCAAACAACACCACCCCAAAAGGAAAAAAAAAAAAGGCACGGGTCCTCCTAGAATCTTAGTAAAGCATCCTATTGTTTATGGTAAGAGTGTTTCGTGAATTTGTTACCAGCAAAAGCCATCTGAATTTTTTTGAACTGATAACTGTGACACCACAACAATAAGCAGCAATGCATGAATCACATAATCTAAGAAAACACAATCAACTCTGCATGCAACAGACTATTGAATAAAAGTGTACACATTTTACATAGACATTGTTTTTAATTACTAACGCAGAAGTATTGGACACATTTTTACAAATTAAAATAAAGAGAACCAATGATAAGTAAATCATACTTCACTCGAGCTGCTATATTTTAATTTCACAAATACGATTTGGACACATCTCTGAAATTTGAGGTGTACAAGTTAAATATCTTCAATAAATATTAGTTACAAGAAGGGGATCATGACCCAGAACCCAAACATCAGTTTTAAACCTTGTGCTGCCTGGACTGTTGTTTACTGATGGACTAGTTTCATCGGCCACAGATTTTGAATTTAGGGTAATTGCTAATATGAGAAGCAATATCAAAATTTGATCCAACCTATACATTAAGATAGAGAATCACCTGCCCTTCATTCAAGGCCCCAATTCGTCCTAGACTACCCTGTTCATGCATGGGAGGATGCGGATCCTTTCCATGCCCTTGTTTGGGCAACAAAATCCACAGTGAGAGGTCAAGGAGGATTCATCCTTGCATCCTGTGAGTGGACTGAGGCTTCAGTGACGACTCCAGCTACCAAGAAGTGACAGGATTACCTTTTCTATGGTGGGATAAGCCGATAAGGCACCAAACAAACAAAAACCATCTCTACTTCATAAAACAGCATTCCCTAGAACTGCACCAGATTTGCGGTTTGCAAAAGATAGGAGGCTTTATTTCGAACCTGCAAGGCAATTAAGATTGTATTGGTAGTTCAAGGCATAAGTGAATGGATAAGAATTGTTTCGTTCCACACCTTTGATGCATATGGTCGCCAGTCTGTGCTTGTAATTTGTGTTGAACAATTTCTAAGACAATTACGCCACATATTAAGGATAATTGATTTTTCTAGAGGTGGATCCAAGCAGAGCCAATTCTCAACTAGAACAAGGTAGATGTATAGTTTGATAAAATCACAATTCTTTTCCTTCACATTGATTGATGTTAGAAGTATGAGAATTTCCATACCATTGGTCACCTATGACAAATGCATCAGACAAGGTATGTTAAGGCGATCTGATGGTTGTACCACTAGGAAATAAAAAACATTTTTGTGTTCGATAATACGAATTCAAACTAAAGATAATAATTTAATGAAACAAAAATAGTTTACACAATAAATTGCAGAATCTAGGTTTTCCCGATCAAGTAGAGATGATATTAAGCCGTGTTGTTGTAAGCCAATAACTTAATAAGTAGGCAAAAAACTACGTAAAACTTGACTTAAAGGCATAGTATGATTGTAACAACTAACATATTAACATCTCATGCACAGCTCAAGAAAAATGTCACAGGCCCTCATTCTAGGTTCTTGCTTAGGCCAGTAAAATATGAAAACCATACTCAAGGAACTAGAAACAAATTTTGTCACAATTGTTTTTTAATATGGTTTACATAGTGTTTCCTATTGTGGTTAGATGTTACGGCCCTAAGTAAGTTATGCATACAATACTCAATATAATCCACGAAAATATTCTTATAAACAAAATATGAAAAAACATGAAATTTGTCATTACACAATCTGATGTCTAGTTGTAGGTCATACAACACTGTAAAAACAACAAAGAAAGGCAAAAGCTACTGTAGACACATTCTCAAGGATACAGGCTTCATCATGTGTTCAATTCTCTACAATCCATCGATGCATAAACATAGGGTTGGTTGAGTTTAATTACACCTTTGGACCTCACCATCACCAACTGATTTAACAAAGTGGTGAAACAAATTGCTAAAAGTTGTTTAGGCAGGAAAATATAACCCAGGTGCAATAGAGAAATTCCTAGCAACTATTGTTTATTTAAGAAAAGCATTTTAAGATTTTCATTTTTCATTTATTTTATCAGCACATTATGCAGATCCCTTGCCTGCTGGTGCTGCTGGTGTTTTATAGACGTGAGTTTCTCAATGCTCATAATTATCTTTACAATAGCATCCAATTGTTACTACTTCAGAAAAAAATGTTTTATTCTTAAACATATAAAGTAAAAAAATAATTGCAAATACATAATGATAATAGAAACATAAAAAGAAAAAAAAAGTAAAGGTAGAACTTACATGTTTCTCAAAAGAGTGAATAAGAATTTGAAAAGCAAGTTGACTTCGGAGGCTTTTACTGCGAGCATTAACTTGAGGAACACATTCCACAATTCGCAAGCAGTTTAGGTCCTTAGGAACACTGCAGTAAGGACTTAAATCACTAGACCAGTTCAAAAAAAAAAGTTCAAGGAGGCAGAATTTTGTCTAAAGTGTCATGTCAATAAAAGAAACTTGTGAAATATAAGCACCAGATTGCAAAACAGGATTCAGATGGAATTGAAAGTCAACCTTTAACTAAAATTGCTAAAACATAATAACTTTCTTTGACATAATTCTCAGCCTAACTTCATAGTTGCACAGCTTCCTAGACTGACCAACGTACCTTTAACTTTCTGCGAGAAAGAAAGGATCATGCATGTCCAGAGGAGATGTAGAACCAGACTACGTTGGTATGCATGTAAAAGAAATGTGATCGCAGTGACAGACCAAGAAGATAAACTCCATGACAGTCATGGTGTCTCACACCTAAGTCAAAGCACATGCTATCATCACAAGTGTACTGAGTGTCCACGGTCACTAACGCAAAATGTGCTCTACCAATTTGAAGAACAGAAAGTGTCCCATCATGCTTAAGAAAAGAAAGAGTAACCCACACAAAAGAAATGAAGAATTATGTAGTCCAAAAGTCTCAATCACATCCTTAATAATCATCGCCATTACTATCTTAAAAACAAAACTCATGGATACTCATGATACAATGGAGTGCCTATAAAGTCTACCTTATAAAACATAACCACGAATACTCATAATATGACGGAAAGCCTATAAATAGTCACTTGACCAAATGATTACATATTATGCTACCGTGCAGCTACTGTATTATGCTAGAACTCTGGAATAATATTATGTTGTTCTTATGTATAATGATTATTTAAATTTTAAAAATAATATATCATTTTATCTGTAACTTGAAGACATTATGACGATTAAAATTCATAATGACTAACCTGCACGCAGCAGAATCTGCAACTTTCTTGCAGCTGATGTGCCATTCATCCTCAGTAAAGAAGCTAATTACTGATCTAACACATTCATCCAAGAGCATTACAATTCCCTGAAGTTGACGATCCAGGAAAAGGCCAATAAGAATAGATAACAGTTCTTCAACTTCAGACCTTGAAAATATGGAGCATGTACTTCTGCAAAAGAATGCGAAACAAGCATTATAAGCATTCAAAACTTGAGGCAATGAGGTGTAGGTTATGATCCGCTAACAACATATTAGTGCATTACTAAGACAATACAAAATGAGAACATTCTGAAAGTCCAACATCAGAATCAAGTAACATGCAAAATTCAAGATGGCTCAAAAAGTACTTGGAACTAGACAAGCAAAGGTCATCAGTACCTCGATTGGCAGACAGCAGTGGCAAATTTGACCCAAGATTTTATATTCGATGGTGGGCCTTCATATGTAGAATCTGTAGAAAAAATAAATATAGGAACCATCATGAGATGATATACTTTCAAACTAAGAAATCTCAGAATAACATAATTTGGCATGTTGATATTTGAGAATAAATATAGAGAAGATAGATTTTTTTTAGCAATAGAAAATACATTTAACCCATGCATTGAAAAAGAATGCAAGACAAAAGTTAGGGAAAAAAAACTCAAACACACATCCTTGAAATTTGATAATACCAATATAAGAACAAGGATGGAAGTGGCATTTCAACTATCCAATATTAAATAATGGAAATGGTTATACAAAGAGCCCCTATATTCAAGCCCTTTTTTTACCATTACCAAAAACTTGCTTCAAATCTTTGGTAAAGTGGAAGTGTTTGTTAATCATGACTTCCTATGCCAATTTCTTATTTCATTATGACATAATAACGTTAAGTATTTTCTCCCTCTTTATATGAGTAATGCTTCCCTAAAGATATTTAAAGTGTTTGTCGGATCTCATCAAACCAGAACAAAACTACTAAGTAGATAAGGCCAAGGGTGCATTTGTAAAGCCAATAAGCCACAGTTTCCTAGATCCTACAGTATCTCAGACACTGGTAAAGAATTACCATATTTGAGGACAGATAAAGATATGAAGCCAGTAACATATTGGAAAGTCAAATTTTCAGTGCATGAAATAAGTACAGTGAGTAAAGCATGCTCACATTGGGCAAATCTCTAATGGATGACAAATATGAAACTTTGA
This sequence comes from Posidonia australis, assembly GCA_024699735.1. Taxonomy (NCBI): domain Eukaryota; kingdom Viridiplantae; phylum Streptophyta; class Magnoliopsida; order Alismatales; family Posidoniaceae; genus Posidonia; species Posidonia australis. Next base: position 20,949 of record JAMKQA010002206.1, on the reverse strand, counting down.
ATATAAATATATTTTTAAGGCATTGAAATATAACAGTATACTATTGTTTTATAGAAAGATTTCGGTGCATGAAAAACCTAGAAGTTTTTTGTTGCATATTGAAAGATTGATTGGAAAATGATCTCAACAATGCATGGAAACCCTACAATTTTTCGCTGCATACTGCAAGAATAATGTTGAAAGATCTTAATGCATGAAAAGCTTACATATCTTGTGTTGTATATATTGAAAGTTACTGCACTATTTCTTTTACTTTGACAACATTTGTAATTATACACTGGTAATTTCTAATATGACAAATGTCATTTATATTCATTTAATTTTTGCTTCAAAAAATTGTGGTTCACAATTGGACAAAAACTTTACTAGATTTAATATTTGTTGGGATCCGGTGTTGTTACCCATTACTACTGTACGCATAAGCAATAAAAAGTAGCATGGTTAATTAGGATGTTAGATTTAGTATTGTTTAGTGTTATAGGTTATATGAAAAAATAGATATTGTTTACTTAGTTTAGCCTATATATATGTAGCTACTCAATAGATTATGATTCTCTCTAATCTCAATTTTCAACATGGTATCAAAAGCAGAGGTTCAAGATTGAGAAAAGCCTAGCCTTAGTCCTCAACCCACCCCACCCAAACCCCCCACCCTATGCCGCTACTGGCTCTTTCAGCCCCTGTGCGTTGTCGACACTTCCTCCTATCCAACTGACCTCCCCCTACAGTCGTCTCCCCCCCCCCTCCTGCTGCCTCCTCCTCTCCCACCAACCCTCCCATCCAATGACTCCATAACTTGTGTCACCAATCAACCCTAATAAAAAGGGTGTAAAAGACTATTGTACCATTATGGGACATTTAAATGTTCCGTATCAGTTTGTGTGTGACTTGAGAGGTCGATCTACATGTTTTTGAGTTGGTAACTAAGATCCAACCTTATTTGTGTGTTTGTGGTTGTTGTTTGTCGCGTTAGTGTGTACCATGGCCTCTTCTTCTACATCTAACACCACTGATGATGTATGGTTGCAAAATCTCAACAGAACTACCATCAAACTCAATGGTAACAACTATCTGTTATGGTCCAAATCATTTACCGTGTTTCTTGATGTCCATTGGAATGTGAAGCACATCACAAATGCTCCTCTAACTGCAAAGGATTCCATATATGATGATTGCTTCACCTCTGACTGTGGAGTTATATCATAACTTATTAACAATATAAAACCAAATATCACCTCAAATGTCATGTTTTTGACTTTGGTTAAAGAAATCAAATCAAGGATATGTTAGAGGAGACGTACAACCATGAATAAAACATATCCCATGTGTTAGAGATATATGAAAAGTTTTTCATCGTTTTGTTCAAGAGTTTTATATGTCACTTCGCTTCCTTATGGATGACCTGGATACTCATCAACCAATTGTCACTGATACGAAGATCCTCAAGGAATATCACGATGATTTGATTATTGCAAAGTTTCTCTTATGACTTTGTTTGAATATTGCCTCCTACATTTATGGTCATGTTCATGGTTCCATCTTTGTCTTTCATGTTTGCACATGCATTACGTGTTTCTACTAGAGTGCCCATATCTATGTCATATCAGTTTGCCATGATAATTTCCTCTAAAGGCCGTAGTCGTGTACATGGTCGAGGTCATTCTTCAAGGGGAAGACATGACACTTGCAAGTGTGGTCACTATAGTAGCTCTAACCATATCTCTAACAAATGTTGAGACAAGTTCGACCGACCTGATTATGCTAATGATGTTGCCACAGAGGATGTTCTTGGTGATCAATCTTTATATGTACCATCTCTCAAGCATGGTACTAAATGTCTACGCGTATCACCAAAATTTCTCCGACACATGTCTTATTTTCAATAATCTCCCAAGTTGTTTGGATGTACTACTTTTGTTCAAGATCTTTCTCCAAATCTTGACAAATTATCACCTTGTTCCATTAAATGTTTATTTATGGGGTATTCTAAGACTTAAAAGGGGTACAAGTGTCATCATCCTACTACCAAACAATACTATGTTTCTACTGATATTACCTTCTTTGAGTCTTTACCCTTCTTTAACTCTAATTACTCATGTCTAAGAAGTATTCCTCTTCCTTTTTCTATTAAGGATTCTTTCATGACACATGTTGTGCCTGTTACTATTCAAGCTCCCACATGTCCTTTGCGAGTTTATCAACACCGCCAACGGGAACATCATCTACCTCGTAATAAGCCACCAAAAATGTCTAATCCATCTTCCTCAAACCATTAAGACTTTATTGATCTTCGAAAGGATAAACAATCTACCACTACTTATCCTATTTCTAATTTTGTTTCCTATACTCATCTTCACCCATCATTTCATCAATTTACATTGGCTATTTTGTCTGAATCTACTCCCAGAAACCCAAAAACTACGAAGAGACATTTCTTATTCCTTAATGGAAAGAAGCAATGGATGTGGATATGCAAACTCTATTATCTCGTGATACATGGAACTTGGTTTCTTGTCCAACTGGAACTAATATGGTTGAATGTCGTTGAATTTACACCATCAAATACAAATCTAATGGTACTGTGAATCCCTACAAAGCTCACGTTGTTGTCCATGAGTTCACTTAGACATATAAGGTAGATTATGAAGAAACCTTCACCCCTGTTGCTAAACTAAACTCCATTTGTGTGTTGTTTTTTTCGTCATCAATCAATCATGAGAATTATGTCAGTTAGATGTCAAAAATGTATTTCTATATACTGATTTGACAAAACAGGTACTTTAAAGCAACCTTCTGGGTATATTGCTCAGAGAACTTCTCAAGAAGGTTGTTTATGGGTTGAAACAGAATCCAACAGCCTTGTTTGAAAAGTTCAGCAAGATTGTGAGTTGGATATGTATATGCAAACTCTGTTATCTCGTGATACATGGAACTTGGTTTCTCGTCCTTCTCGTCCAACTGGAACTAATATGGTTTAATGTCATTGAATTTACAACATCAAGTACAAACCCAATGGTACTGTGGATCCCTACAAAGCTTACCTTATTGTCCATGGCTTCACTCAGACACATACGGTAAATTATGAAGAGACCTTCTCACCCGTTGCTAAATTAAACTCCATTTGTGTTTGCTTTTTGTCGCCATCAATCAATCATGAGAATTACGTCAGTTGGATGTCAAAAACGCATTTCTATATGATGATTTGACAAAATAGGTACTTTAAAGCAACATTCTAGGTATGTTGCTCAGAAAGCTTATCTAGAAGGATATTTATGGGTTGAAGCAGAATCCAAGAGCCACGTTTGAAAAGTTCAACAAAATTGTCATGGACGATAGATTTCAACAATGTACTGTCAATCATTCAGTGTTTATCAGAAAACATAGCAGAGATAGTGTTATCTTCATAATGTACAGTGATGACATTCTTCTCACAAATAATGACACTACAAGAATAATGGAAATAAAAAACTATCTAAAGATGTATTTTGTCACAAAGGACATAGGATGGCGGAGATATTTTCTTGGAATTAAATTCATTTATGGCAAGAGCAACATAATTCTAACACAGAGAAAGTATGCACTTGATCTTCTCCAAAAAACTAGACTTTTAAGATGTCAACCAAAAAGAACTCCAGATTTTTGAGATAACACCTCATAAGTCTTTAAACATGTTGAATGGTACAAAAGGTTGATCAAAAAACTTATTTATTTGACTATCACACATTCAAAAATTTCTTACATATAGGATTACTTAGTCAATTTAAGCATGCATGAGCCTCATATGACCAATTGGAAAAGAGCTATGCATGTATTAACATACATTAAGGGAACCCTGACAAAGGTCTTGTATACAAAAAATGTAAATATCTTGAAGTTAAAGTTTACTCAAACTCTAACTATGCTAGTGAAAATGGAGACAAGAAGTTCACTTCAGAAACTTATACCTATGTGGGAGGAAATCTTGTTACTTAGAGAAACAAAAGGCAAAATGTGGTCTCCAAATCTACTATAGATACAAAATACCGTTCTGAATCAAATTAATTGTGAGATAGTATAACTAAGATCATTGTTACTAGAACTTGATTTCACAGTAAAGATTCCAATGTTTATATAACGTGACAAGTAGTCATCTTTATTACCCATAATTCAATATTCCATGAACGGATAAAGCACATTAACCTCAACTGTCACTATATTCAAGTTGCAGCGCTAAGAAGAATCATTTCTACTCCATACACTACTTCATCCGAGCAATTGATAGACATCATTATAAAAAGGCTAAGGATTAATATTTTTAAGTATCTTTGTAACAAGTTGAGGGTGATAGATATATATGCTTCAAATTGAGGGGAGTACTAGATATAATATTGTTTAGTGTGATAAGTTATATAGGTGTTAGAGATATATATGTATGTATAGGTTGAGTATCATGAATAATCAAGTTGTTGAATATCCATTTAACCTAAGGTATGTGATATATCCCATATATATGAACCTATACAGAAGCAACAAAACAGATCTTCTCCTTGATATTTTCTACTTCTAACATGGTACCCAGGTTAAAATCCTAGGCAACCGTCACACCCCTTCATAGCCGTTGACCACCCCTGTAGCAGCTGCCGACCAACAGCTACCTATCCGCTATTGTTGACAACCTTTACTAGGACTTTTGTCAACTAACATGGTACCAAAGCCTAGGTTAAAATCCTAGGCAACCGTCGCACCCCTTCATAGTCGTTGACCACCCCTGTAGCAGCTGTCGACCAACAGCTACCTATCCGCTATTGTTGACAACCTTTACTAGGACTTTTGTCAACCATAACACCACCAGATCTCCCCACCGACCCCTCCAGTTCAAACGCTGGAGCTCTCCAAGCCGTTCGTCAGCCACAACCAACCAGTCCAACTTTGACCACCGCAACCCTATCCGATGCATGTCCAACCACCGATGAGCCTCTCGATCCTTTCCTGTTGTGGCATCAACGCAGTCCAACCCTCTTGTATTGTCGTCTGATGCCTCAAGTCATGTTTTAACCCTCCATCCATCTTCTATGTCCATTTATGTGTGAATACGTCGTATTTACAGGTGTTGGTGAGCAGTCCAATTCACTTCTTGTGTGTTGTTTCTTCTTCACTCTAACATGACTTCTCGGGAGTCGTTGGTTAAGCATCTCAATAGCACATTTGAAAAACTAAATGACACCAATTATCTTCTCTGGTCGTAAAGCTTCAAGATCTTCATAACTGCACATCGGAAGTTGAAGTACCTTACAGTTTACACAACCTCCTCTAGACAATAAAATGTCGTCTATAAGGATTAGTGTGTTGATGATGCAGTCAATGTGACATGACATGAAAACAATATGGAACTTTCAGTTGCACGTGGTTTTATGTTACTGAAACCAACCAAGAAGATTTGGGATATCGACTCACGTATGGTCGTAAAAAGAACATCTCTTGGGTTTTCGAGGTCTATAAACAGTTATTCACACTCCATTAAGGTGAATGAACCGTACAGGAGCATTTTACCCTTTTACATGCACTGCTTGATGAGCTTGACATATATCAACCTGTCACCGACGATGTCAACTAGATGAAGAGATATCACAAAAAACTTGCAGTGACTATCTATCTATTCAGTTTGAATTCTGATCTTAGTTTACAAATTCAAGTACAAATTTTGGATGATGATAGTGTTCTTAATCTACAGACTGTCTTGGCTAAGGTGTTACAGATTTCTACAAGTACTTCTACTTCGACTCCAGAATCATCAATTATGGCAGTCATAAGGGGACCTAGACATGGTGGTCACAGAGGCGATGGTCGTCGTCGATCAGACAACAAAAGACGTCCAAAATGCTCACACGATGAACGACTGGAACATCTAATAGACCGATGTTGGGATCTAATTGGCAAAACGCCAACAGCACATGTTAGTACAAAGTAACCACATATGACTTAGACCAACAACGAGTAGACTTTTACTGTGTCTCAGGTTGACTATGAGCGACTTTTACAGTTAAAGGTCGCTGACTCCGTCGCCACTGCTACACAAACTATCTCCTCAAGTACTAATACTCTCCTTGTATCCAAGAACTCCTTCTAGATCATTGATTTCAGTGCCTCCTTCCATATGTCTGGTACAAGAAATTTATTTACTTATTTATCATAACTTTCTGATATTCGATGTAATTATCAATGATTGATCTTGTCCTGTCTCAGGTGAAGGGATTCTGCAAGCTTCTTCACAATTTTCTCTTGAAAATGTCCTTCTTGTGCCTAATTTTCCTGTTAACCTTTTGTCAATTAGTGTCATTATAAAACAATTACGTTATTATATCACAGCTTTTTCCTTTCCATTGCACTTTTCGAGATTTACAAACGAAAAGGAGATTAGTTTGTACCATGAACGAGAAAATAATGTGTACCTACTGGTTAGTGATGATATACCTCGAAAATTAACGTCTGTGACATTCACATCTGAGCCTTCTTGTTAGCTCATCCATCTCACTAAAAGTTACAATAGATTTTACCTAAGTATTCTATTTCTTATTTTGATTGTGAATCGTATCAGTTAAATAAACACCATCGTACTTCCTTTTGATATTTACGTCTTATATCGAGTCCTACTCTGTTTGAGTTAGTCCATTATAATGTCTGGTTCCATCTAGAGTTCTATCAGTATCTACTCATCGATATTATATAATTTTTATTGATGATTTCTCGAAAGTGTCCTGAGTATATTTACTTAAAAAATCGTGATCATATCTATGATGTTCTCAGAACCTACCAGAACACAAAAGGATAATCATTATTTTCATCCCTCCTACTCAACGATATTATGTATCTACTAATGTCACATTTTTTTAAGTCCATGCGCTACTCTAATGAGTCTACACCTCTAGTTGAATCTGTTCCCCTTCCATTTGTCATTGAACTTCAGGATATAGACTCACCAGGGATTCCAAATGTACTTACAAATGTTTCTCATCCTTTGCAGGTATACCGTCAACGACAACCCACACCAATGCCTCTCATGACCAAATCAACCTCATCTACATATGCAAATCCGCCTTCTAGTTCTTTCAATCTTTCTAATATCCTTCGTAAAGGTATCCATTCTTCCACTGCTTATCCTATCTCTAATTTTGTGTCGTATGATTCTATTCATCCTCGTTTTCATAGCTTTACCTTGTCCCTTTTTACTAAGTCTCTTCCCAAGAATCATCAAAAAGCAATATCACTTCCCCACTAAAAGGCTACAATGGATAAAGAGATTGCTGCTTTGACTACCCGTGCCACTTGAAAGTTAGTGACTTACACTGTCAGAGCTATAGTGGTTACCTGTAGATGAATCTACATTATCAAATACAAAGTTGACGGAAACATAGATAAATACAAAATCAGATTGATTGCTCCTGGATTCACTCAGACATATGATGATGATTATATCAAGACCTTCTCTCCAATCACTCGTCTCAATTCCATAAAAGTTATATTGTCTCTTGCTCTCAACAACTCTTAGGATTTGTGTCGGTTAGATATAAAAAATTTCTTATATGATGATCTGACTAGCTCTATACTTATGGAGCAACGTTCAAGTTATATTACTCAAGGAAAGGATAGCGTATATAGACTGAAAAAGACAATCTATGACCTAAAACAGAATCCTCGAACGTGATTTGACAAGTTCAGTCAAATAACTATAGCTAGTAGTTTCCAAAAATGTATTGTTGATGACTCGGTGTTCTACAGAAACACTACTTATGGATGTATTCTTCTAGCAATATATGTGGATGATATATTAATAACAGGTAGTGATGAAAAAGTGATTGTAGACATTAAAAACATCTTAAGATTCATTTTGTCACCAAAGATATGGGAAAATTATAGTACTTCCTTGACATTGAATTTGCCTATACAAATGGAAAGATGTCTTCGTCTCACAGGAAGTGTGTCTTAGATCTTTTACAGGAAACAGACCTTCTAAGATTCAAGCAAGAGAATACTCCAATTGCGCAGACACTGACTTCTGAGACACCAATTCAGATATAGACGATTAATTGAAAAACTCATACATTTGACAATGACTCGGTCATATATTTCACATGCAGTTAGTCTATTGAGCCAATTTATGCATGAACCCAATAGAGTACATTGAACTGGAACTCTGTATATTCTATCTTATGCCAAAGGTGCGCAAGACATAGGCATAGTCTACAAAAGAAATGATCATGTAAAGATCATGACTTACTCAGATTCAAGATATACAGGAGACTGAAAGGACAACAAATCAACATCTAATTTCTATACTTATGTAAGAGAAAACCTTGACACTTAGCGCAATAAGAAACAGAATATTGTGTCAATAAGTGCTAAGATAGAATATAAAACCATAGCTCAAACTACTTGTGAGATGATGTAGATTAAGTCACTTTTGGTAGGACTTGGTTTCAGTGATGAGCAGTCTATACTGATACATTGTGATAATCAGACAACCATTTTTATTACAAATAATCCCATCTTTCGTAAACGTACGAAACACATAGAGGTTAATTGTCACTATGTGAGACCTAATTATGAAAGAAATTGTGTATATACCCTACACTCAGTCATCAGAACAGCTAACTAATATCTTCACAAAAGAATTAAGTAGTGGTGTTTTTAAGTTTTTATGTAATAAATTGGACATGGTTGATATGTACGCTCCAGCTAGAAAAGGAATATTATATGCGTACGTGCGTGTGAGTTAAGTATGATGGGTAATCGAGTTATTCGATATCTATTTAGTCTAAGGTATATGACATATCATATATATATATATACATTAATACCTACACAGAAGCAATAGAATAAATCTTCTTTTTATTATTTCCCACTTCTAACAAAAGGTAAATGGACATCCTTTTACTTAGTATAACATATATATATATATAACTACTCCTCTTAATAGATTATAATTCTCTCTAATCTCAACATAGGGAATTTCACTAATAAATTTGCTAAAAGCTAGAAGGATGAATTGGTTTTACATAATAGATGTGACTTACATGGTGATAAATGACAAAGATAAATGCAACCTTGAAGGCAAAAAAGATCAGTCTACATTCTCCACAAGTCCATCTCCAAGTGGTGGGGGCATTATATGTAACTCCACAAAGGCAACCAAAAAGATACAAATCTCAATGGATGTAGAAATTGGTTGATAGGATGAAATTCAAAATTGAACAAACGAAGATAAAATTGTTACACTGTAATCGATAGAATATTAGCATTTTTATATAGATGACTTGTGCACTTTGCTAGTTGAATGATGAAGACAAACATCTGTAGAAAGTAAATGAATGATTGTTTGACAAAGTTGCTCCACAAGGCAATAAAAAACCGCCCGGGAAACAAAAACAATAGACAGCTAACCATTACCAGCCAACTTTGAAGAAGGTGAATGATTACAAAAGCCAAATACGTATCCATAAATTTCAAGAGCACCCTTTATATCTGAATAGTTAGGAAGCCAGTCTAGCTTGAGAGATGGTACACCGACCTGCACGTCCAAGAAATAACTGAGATATTTTCCTTAAACTTGGCATGAAAAGAAATGTGAAAATCACCTCATTTGAAAGTAGGCTGCACCAAAAGCCACACGCAGATGAATGTAACTCCTCATGTGAAGAATATAACACTAACCAGGTATGTTGTACTGAGGTAAGAACCAGTGAACACTAAACAAGAAGACGTGCAGAGATGATAAAGAATAGAAGCTTTCAACTGACTTTGTTTAAAGGTCCAAGATGCAAAAGAATCTTCTACATATCCACATGTATGAACCAACTTCAACAACCATCCATTTTTCAGTAAGCCCTCGACGAAATCCTCTCCTGCAAGAAAAATCCATTGTGTACAAGAATACAAGACAGAAGGAAAAAAGAAGGATTTGAAGTTCTTGCTTGTAGTAGATTAAAGTATTCAATTAAACTATAAGAATGAAGTAATAAAAACACATGCTTGCCAGAAGATGGAAGAAAATAACTACAAGCTTGCAGTTGTTTGAAACAGCAGGTCTAGTACGGCAATCTATTAAAACTTCTGTTATTGGAATGAAAAGATATTTAAGAATACACCAGAAATAAACACCAGAAGAGGTCAATAACCTTTCTCAAGATCCAGGTTCAAACTTGAGCCAACCATAGCTTGCGAGAAATTCTGAAAAAGTTTGCACTTTTGTAGATCTAAACAGTCTGACGGTGGCTCTTTTTTCTGCAAAAGACATACAGGACACTGTAATGAGAATACTAACGATTTCTAAGGTGTAAAAACACTATTCTGTCACAAAATCAGGAAGCCTAATAATGTCTAGAGAATGCAAACCTGGCATCCAAAAACTGGCAGTCCCCATAATGGAATCTCAACATCCACAGCCATTTCATTAACCTGCAATGGCTTCATATCATGACCTCAAAAAAAGGAACAACAGTTTGAGAGAGAAAGAGATAGTCAGATAAATATGAGATAGCTCTATTGCCTGCTTATGGCAGTAGTCGACAAGTTTGGATAGTTCTCTCTCTTTTCTCTTGTGAGTATTGTCTTCATCTGAATCATAACATTTTGTCTTTCGTTCCCGATCTCTCTCGACACATTTAAGTTCCTCCTTGTAGTGATCGGTTAGGAGATCATCCAAACCAATAATTTTTCTCCTGGCGGTAACCAAACAAGAAAAAAGCTCAGATCAGTATGAGTGTGATGTACGCAAACAAATCCCCACACACCCTAGAGAACTTCTGCACTTACAGACTGCATATGACTTTTAAAGAAATTTAAAACTAAAATTGTTTGACTAGAATTGCAGATGCTACGATTACATAAAGGGAGAAACTACAAATAGTATAGTGAAATTTTAGAAACACAAACGTTCACACGCATACGAACAGCACGGTTACTTGGGTAGCATGAAATGTACACAGATATGGACAGTAACAAAATTTCGGTAACAAATATAAGTTAATCTTCCAGTTCCATCACGAAAACTTCGTTAGTAAAAAAAAAAGGGGATGAGGAATCCCTAGAATGTTCCAGTTTCCGATCAATGCATGGAAAAATAAAACAACTGAATGAAATGAGAAATAATAATAATCATAATAACACATCGTCTGCTTGGATTTTTTTTTTCCTCTTTTTTGTATTTTACCTTTTTGTTGTGGCGGGTGGAGGGGTGTCGACGAGCGGATCTTCCAACTCAAAATCGAGGGGCGAATCGACGTCCATCGTTCCTTCACCACTACTACTGCCGATCTTCCTCTTTTTTCCCTCCGATATCACCAGAGGAGGTGGGGGATCAAGGCGGGTTGAGGAGGAGGCGCAGGAAGAGAAACCGAAAAACCCCAAGCAGCGACGACTGACGAGGAAAGGGGAGAGTAGAGCGCCAAAAGTCGGGAGTCTTCTTTATTTATAATATAAATAAAAGAGGCGGGCATTGGACGGGGACGGGGACGGGGACAGGTGTTTTGCTCCGCTTTCAGAGATGGGCTGGGCAAGCTAATCTGCCTCTTTCTTGGGTTATGCTTCACTAATGAGATGACAGAGAAAGCAAACCCACATTTGTAACTGTAATTTTTATTGCTCGTGTGCTCCTCTAACACGGTACGTAGACCTGATAATTTTTGACACGACATGATAACACGGTACGAATATAATACGATATAATCGTATTTGGATTTATCCTTATAATGTCTCGTGTACTTATCGTGTTTATTTGATAGAAACGATTATTAAACAGGTTGTTTTCGTGTCTAAGGTAAAAAATATGATAAGTACACGTTACCTAATTATGTATACAGATTATAACTTTCGTTATTTTGAATAGTGAATGTTTATGATATATTGTAGACTTATGATATTAACATATGGAACAATGGAATTTATGAAATATTGTTGAATGATTGATTTCATAATTTATTGATTTGTCTTTGATTTTTCTACGTGTACAAATCGTGTAAATGTTAAACGTATACTAAACGTGTAATCTTGTATTAACCGTGTGATAAATGTGTACTAATGTCAATCGGATCGTTATCAAAACGATACGATTCACTTAAACGTATACTTAACGGGTCATGTCGTGTATACACGTTAACAGACAGTTCATGTTTTGGTTTAGTATTAGGTGCACGATAATTAAATAGATCGTGTTTGAGTTTAACATATATGTATAGTATACACGTTTATACACGACACGATCCATTTGACAAGTCTAATGGTATATGTCTCTCTTTGATTCTAACAATATCAATTGGAATAACTTTAAAATAAGAATTAATATTTGATTATATAAAAATATAAATAAATTTAGAATAATAATTTCTATTCTAATTTACTTATTATATAATAGTTATTCCACGAAAAGGGTAGAATAAAGTTATTCTACTAAGTTATTCTGATACATATATGTATAAAATATATTTATTTTTTTATTTAAAATTTAATACATATATAATATGATGTATGCATACTTTAAATTAGATATATATTTTGATAATTAAGTTAATTATTTTTAATTTATGTATTGTTCACTTATTTCAATACTTATTCTGAAATTAATTCCACTTTTCACTTAAACTAGAATATCTTTTTATACACATTTATTCACATTTAAAAGGAAATTACTTCCAAAGTGAATAACAATAGTATCATAATACTACTATCACTTTTACATATTCCTACTTTTCTTCTTTTACATCTAAAAAGGAATCTATGCATTGCTTACATGCTCTTTAAATTTATTTTATCTTTTTCATGTAATCATGTCTCTTTATATTATCCAGAACAAGAGGGCACTTCATAAGGCTATATCTTAGTAGTTGGTGCCATTGTCAATCGTAAAAGAGGATAAGATGGTTCAAATACTATTGATATAGATTATTTGTGAAATTTCCAAATTTTGTTCGATTCATATTTAGGCCTTGGTTTCTCTACGTAAGGGTAGTAGATGTATCTATGATCTTATGGTTAGACATGGAACATAAGTCGGACAAGGCCTTGGATTGTCCAACTCAGTCTAGGAAAAAGCCTAGCATAGCCCAGCCCGTCAAGAATAGGGGGAGCTAGTCCAGGCCTGATCCAGGCCACGGGTGAGCCAGGTCCATGCACTTGCCCTACCAGGCCAGCCCAAGTAGGCCCAAATTGGACCCGTCAAACGAGCTAGGCCAGTCTGAACTTAATTTTTAAAAAAAAGGCAATGACTGGATTTTCAACTGTTGCATTATTTTAACGTTCCATTAGCAATGTTCATCCAATCTTTGTTTTCTTTTTCTTATTCTTTTTCTATAAATATCCCTTCATCTTTTCATTTTTTTCACACAACTCACTTTTATCTCTATTCTACCACAAGTACACTCTTATTCCCTCAATTCTCTTATTCTCTCCAACTTTTTAATATTCTCAAGATTCAAGTAAAAATTTCAAGTTTGGCTCCCGACTTTGTCTACTACTATACTTCAACATTCAACAACAAAAAATCTTTACTTCTAATCATTCTAATTTCTCTACTCTTAATTCTTCCATTTTTGAGTTTTAGGTTTTTTTTGGTGGAGTTTTTTTTATCAATTTTTTTATACATAAAAATGGAAAATATAAGAGGGCATGATTATATCCCAGCCTAGGAGTCAGGCTAGCCTTAAAACACACGAACACAATTCACAGGCACAAAGAAATCTAGGAAACAAAGTTCACATGTTTAAAAAAATGTAACCTTAGACTTTATAGATGAAAGTATATGTTATTATATTTATTATAGTACAATATATAGTTATCTTAGGAGTGAAGGTGTAGGTCACATAACTAGACATTTTCAAAAATGTATAACTATACACGATAAAGAAGATAACACAAATTTTAAATAATCTAAATTGCACGTAAGTTCTAGTGGATTAGTAAATTGGAAATATAATGTAAAAGAAGCTAAAGAATGTTTAATAAAATTTATAATATAATGTGAAAAATCTTTTTTTTTTCTGAAAATAAAAAAAATGAATTTTATGTACAAATTTATTTTAATCCACAATTTAAAAGTCATTCTAGGAATAGTATGGAAATATAATTTATAAAACTTTTAAAAAAGACAAACAAACTTTAATGGAAATATTTTTTAGTTTATTATGTAAAATATCAATTACTTGTGATGTTTGGACTGACCCTAATAATTTCCATATATTATGTTTAAGTGGACATTGGATAGATATAGAATCGAATTTACAAAAACGATTAATTGTTTTTAAAGTATTTGATCATTCACATGTTTGTAAAGCCATAACAAATATGATAGAAGATATTGCTAAAAAATTTCACATATATTATAAAATTAATACAATATCTTTTGATAATGCTTCTAATAATAATGTTGTAATTGAAATATTAAAAAGATATATAAGACTAATATTAAATGGTAATTTATTTCGTTATAGGTGTTATTGTCACATTTTAAATTTAAGTATATAAAACAGTATAGATTGCATTAGACATTATATAGAATATATAAGATTAGCTATTTTATTTATTCAAACATTAGCTAAAAGATATCAATAATTTAGACATATATGTGCAAAAAATGATTTAAAAACTAAAAAATTTAAATTAAATGTTTAACATAAATGTAAATCAATTTATATGACATGTTAAATTCAAAATTACCTTATAGTAATATAATTACAACATGTTATAATGCAAAATCTAATTATATGTTAAATGATGAATATTGATAAAATTCTACCATAATTCATAATTTTTTAGAACCATTTTATAATACAACTAAACAATTATCTAGTTAATATTATCCTATAAGTTCTCTTGTTTTAATTAATTTATATAATATTACAAACATTTTTCAACAATATTTTTGTAGATATTATTCAATTAATGGAAAATAAATATAATAGCTTTTGAAAAGAGCCTCCAATGTGAGCATGTTTAGCATTAATCATGAACCTTAGGCATATATTAGTCAATTATATGATACTTATAGATGATATTTTTAGTAATATGAATAAAAGTAACTTAATAGCTTCATTTATTAATAAAATTAAGATAATTTTATACACGTTATTTAAAGAATATGCTAGCAGTTATAGTGAAGTTAATTCTAATGTTCATACATTTACTTTTGTAACAACACAAACTATTAGTAGTAGTAATTCATTTTAGAGTCAATTAAATAAGGAAGAAAATACGTAAAATCAACCACAAATAATAAATTAGGAAATTATTTAGAATGTGAGTTTACTTTTAGTAAACTAAAAATAGATAATTTAGATATATTAAAGTGATGATCTAATACCACAAATAGATTTCCTATGATTTCAAAAATGGTTAAAGATTTAATAACGATTTCAGCATCTACTACAGCGTTGGAGTCAACATTTTTTGCATGTAAAAGAAATTAAATGATAAAAGATGTAAATTATTAGAAAGGTCTGTGGAAGCCTCCGTATGTTTGAATGACCAGTAAGATGTAGTTGATTATATTCAAAGGCTAAGCTTAAATAAGGAATCAAAAGACAAAAACATGGCATCAACTTCAATTGAAACTGAAACACGTTGTACACATGATTAATTTATATTGATGTAAAACAAAAAAAATGTAAAATATTGAATATCTTATGTATTTGTTAATTTTTTTTATGTATATATCAAATATATAATAGTAAATATTTTTTTTAGTTTTTTTTAAAATAGACCAACCCAACTCGACACGTCAAGCTAGTGGCCTGACCTAATAGTGGGTCATGGATCATGTCGAGTCAGAGGCTTATTAAATCTAACCCGACTTGGCCCAGCTTGTCGGGACAGACGACCGGTCCCAACTTGGTCCATGCTCGGCCAGGCCACCTTTTTTGGGGCCCAATTGACCCAATCCTTCACAATTTACAAGTCTAGTTATGATATTGTTTTCCATTAAACCACTATGATGTAAGACAATAAGCAAGAATCAAACTATAATTTGATTCAATATGATAAAGATGAACTTCAATCTAATTTCCAAGGAAATTGACTACATTTTCAAGTGAGAGAAACTCCAAATTCTACTCAAGAATATAAGATGTCAATAATTCCGAATCATAATCAAAAGTGACAACCTCCATCTATAAGAGAACCAATTACAAAATTTAAATAACAAAATACTTGATTAATCCTACAACTAGATAACAATATAAACTGATTAATTATTTAAATACTATGCCCATCACATCGTTACATAATCATTAACCACATCATTCCGATTTGGAAATGATTTGGTTTTTTTTCCCAACCCAGGCGTCAGTATTATTGGAAATGTTCATTTTCTTCTATGGCTGTGCCAGTTAATACACGTAGAGGCTTGGAATGCTCAATCCTTGTTAAAATACACTTTTGTACAATGTAGTCATCAAGGAGAATGATCATATCTTAGATTTTATAGTTTTTGCCTATGCCTTGGCCTTGTGACGTAGACTGTTATATTAAGACATATTTTAAGTATATGTTTGATTTAGAATAACACATGAAATAAATCTAGAATACAAATTAATATTCCATTTGTTTGTATAAAAATTAGAATAAATTCGAAATAATAATTCTTATTATAATTTACTTATCTCAAAATTATTATTCTATTAAAAAAGGTGAAATAAAATTATTCCATCAAGTTATTTTGATACAAACATGTACATAGTATGTTTTATTTTTGTATAAAAATATACATATTTAATATAATGTATACATATTTTTTTACTTATTCCATTATTTATTCTTATTTTACTCCACTTTTCAATCAAACTAGAATTTCTTAGTATATATAATTATTCATCTCTAAAAGAACATTATTTCTAAATAAAATTGTAACATTATTCCATTACTTTTGGATGATTTATTTGGTAAAACTTTAGTTTCTAGAAAGTAGTTATATTTTAACTTCTTAAAGAAATCATCATTTCGAAAACCAAAAGTTGATAATATTTAGTAAAATTATTAAACAATTATAATTTTTAAGAAAGAAGAAACTATTATTTTAAAAGTATCAAAAAAAAATTCCAAACGGATCGGTTAATGTAATTCAAAAAAAGATGTAACGTTATTTTCAATAAACAGTAATACCAAGGAGAATCAAGTTGTAAGTATTCCCTTAATTCAATCGAATCAGCCAATAACATACGAAAAACACGACAGCATTTCCAAGTCTACGTACAAACCTTTTTTTTATCTCTTATTTATTTTCGTGGGACGCATGTGCTGAATAATTTAAGGTTTCTCACTACTTAGTTCACTTTACAGGATGCTTTCCTCCATTTTTGTCTGTTTCTGATACCTGCTCCTTTACCGTTGATCTGGTTAACTGTCAACAATTCCAAGCAAGAGCTATCACCTTAAATCCAAACACCAAATTACTTGTGGTTTTGGTAATGCTAGTATAAAAAAAAACGCATGTGCTAACTACAATTCCTTATTTGTTTGGTAATGAAGTCTTGATTCGTTTTTTTAACGCTAATGGACTCACGTTAAAAAAAAATTTTAAAACACAATATTATATTTTTTTTAATTATTAGTATCCTTTATTAATAAATAATTATTATTTCTTTGCGATCATGTCACTGCCTCTTAAAAAATCCAGATCCAGTGACTCAAGGAAACAAGTGAATAATTATTATTTCTATGAACATTCTCCCTCCCTCCCTCCCCTGGCAGTCCCCTCCCCTCCACTTTCTCCACTTCCCAAAATCTCACTCTCCTGCCCCCAAATTTATTACTTGGGAAATCCAACCCCACGCCGTTCCTGTTTGCCACCATTGCTCGTATCCACTGCATCTTCCCCAAAAACCTCACTCCTCACCCTTCACCGTCCCACCACCAGAAACGCCACCCAGATGTCGCTCCTCCTCTCCACCACCTGCATTCTCCTCATCTCCCTCTCCAATGCCCTCCCACTACTCACCTCCAACTCCTCCCACTTCCCCGACCCCGATGCTGTCGCCGTCGAGCTCCAAAAGTAAGTACGCTCACTCCTCAGACGCCATCTCCGCCGACCCAAATGTGGGTTTCACTTCCACCCCTCACACTTTCCTCTGCTGCTCCTTTTTTTTCAGGAAGGTGGAGGTATCGGTCTCTCGTCGCCGGTTGTTGGCTTCATCGTCGTCGTCGTCGTCATCATCGTGCTTGACCGGAAACCCCATCGACGACTGCTGGCGCTGCAACCCAAAGAGGGCGAAGGACCGCCAGCGCCTGGCAGACTGTGGCATCGGCTTCGGTCGCGACGCCCTGGGCGGGAAAGGCGGGGAGATCTACGTCGTCACCGACTCCTCCGACCAAGACCCTGCCAACCCAAAACCCGGAACCCTCCGGTACGCTGTCATCCAAGAGGAGCCGCTCTGGATCACATTCTCCACCTCCACGACCATTCACCTCTCGGAGGAGCTCATCGTCAACAGCTTCAAGACTATCGACGGCCGCGGTGCCGACGTCCACATCACTGGCGGGGGCTGCATCACCCTCCAGTACGTCTCCCACGTCATCATCCACAACATCCACATCCACCACTGCGTCCCGTCAAGAAAGGCAAACGTCC
Source organism: Posidonia australis (assembly GCA_024699735.1). Lineage (NCBI taxonomy): Eukaryota > Viridiplantae > Streptophyta > Magnoliopsida > Alismatales > Posidoniaceae > Posidonia > Posidonia australis. The sequence continues at coordinate 2,363 of JAMKQA010002206.1, read as the reverse complement.
GGTCATCTCCGACCCACGTCGGGCATCGTGGCAAGTCGGACGGCGATGGCATCTCCATTTACGGCTCGCGCAAGGTCTGGGTCGACCACTGCTCTCTCTCGTATTGTACCGACGGCCTCATCGACGCCATCATGGGCTCGACCGGAATCACCATCTCCAACAACTACTTCTCCCACCACAACGACGTCATGCTCTTAGGCCACAGCGACGACTACCAACCCGATCTATCGATGCAAGTGACGATCGCGTTCAACCACTTCGGAGTAGGGCTCGTGCAACGCATGCCGAGGTGCAGGTTGGGGTACATACACGTCGTGAACAACGATTTCACTGAGTGGGAGATGTATGCCATTGGTGGCAGTGCGAACCCGACGATCAACAGCCAGGGGAACCGGTACATTGCGCCCGAGAACCCTAACGCCAAGGAGGTGACCAAGAGGGTGGAGTGTGAGGGGTCTAAATGGGAGTCGTGGGATTGGAGGTCGGACGGGGACGTGTTGGTGAATGGGGCCGTGTTCGTACCGTCGGGGGCTGGTCTGGGGGCCAAGTATGCCAAGGCGGCGAGCGTGGAGCCGAAGTCGGCTGGTTTGATCGAGCAGCTCACCATGAACGCCGGCGTTGTTGGGGGTTCGAGGTTGGTGCTTTTCCTTCTATATACTTGTTTGTTCTTGTGCCCGTTGGGATGGGGTCGGGGTTGTCTAATGTCTACCAGTCTGAACGTAGCAGGACCCTTCTGCTGCAGGGGTATTTTGGGAGCGGTATTCTCTTGTCATGTGATGTGGGTCCGGGTTCCATTGTTTTAATCCTTTTGTCAGTTCTGTCAGCTTTCTTTCCTGGTCCATGTGTATTAACCCATGCTTGAGTAAAAATTCAAGGGTTCATCGAGTTTGCAACTGGATTATCGGGCAACTTATAGGTAGCGTTTGTTAAGGAAAACAGATTATTTTTATAAACAGTGTTTCGTAGAAAGTTAATCTTTACAGTTTTTTTATAATCAAACATGTTTCTGTAGAAGTTGAAAAGTTCAAAATATGAAGTTCTCACTTCGCACCCTGTTATAGTGTTAGGGAAAAGGTGGAGGTGGTTCTCGCATTCTCTTTGCAATTTGAATGCTACTAAAGACATGCTGGGGTTCCTTTCTAACAAATTCACTACCTTTATTCAAAAAAAAAAACATTAATAATACGCTGACAGCTGAATTAAAATATTTAAAAACAAGAAAAAGAAGTATTGTAAAAGCTGAAGGGAATGAGGTAAGAAGCAGTAGAGGTAAGAAATCCAATCTTCCCAGCATTTTCATTCTTTCTTCTTTTGAGATATTTATCTTTTGAAAAATTACAAGGTATCCATGACGTTGTCTCACAATGTCGTAATTATCTACTGGTAGTTATAAAGCATGTCTCACAATGATTGAGCGAACGAGCAACATTAAATTTTTTTGATATCCATCAAAATCTTTAGTATCTACGTGGGACACTCTTATTTCTGTTTTCATCATATTAATGGTATTTTGCTATTTGTACCTGTTAACCCAATAATCCTGTCATCATGTCATTAGTATGCTGTTAACTCTAAAATATTGTTGTAGTAATACACTAATTCGTAATAAAATATACTAGTGAAGCTAGCATTATGTTGGGAAAAGGACTTTCTTACAGAATCTAGAGGAAAACAGACACATAGAAAATTGGAGATTTACGTGATTCGACAAATTACCTACGTCTACGGCCGTATTAGGATTCTTATTCTTCTTTTTCTCAAGATACATGTTACAGAAGACTGTCTCTTTTATATATAAGAAGAGATCTAGGACACTAGAGTACAAGTAATTACATATATAGCATTGGAAAAAAAATTCTCGGGCACACAGGCTTAGGATTCAGTATAATCAAACTCTACATACATAACAATGTGTTAATCCTGAGGACTACTAATAATTTCATTGTTCATGATCCATGGTTTGAGGGGCTTCAAAGTTCGAAGTAGAGTAAGTTTCTTGAATATATAAATAGAAGAGGTTTGCACTTTTTCTGAGTAGGGTTGGAATGCGATCACTGCACCCCTTCGTTTAATTAAGGCCCACAAAAATGTTATCCGTTCTTGTAATGGCTTGATTGCAACCAATCAGCAAGTGCCGTCTTGTGATTCTCTTTTATGGCCCAAAGCTTCATTCTAATCATGCTTCCCTAACTTTTTGTTGTTTCTTTGAGATTTTTTTAATTTAATTTTTCATCAGTTGTATATTTCCTCTCTACATATATAATCACTTCATAGCTTAGACAAACTCTTCCTGCTTGTGTACGTGTATCTAGCATGGTAGTTGGCAAAACCTTCCTAGGTGTCTTAGGAAAACTTTCATGGCC